>JAGKQI010000014.1:0-93225 GCA_018806915.1 Phytophthora colocasiae | reverse complement strand
TGAGACCACAGCATGGCATGTTGAGCTCTGCGCGGAGTGGTATTCTGCAGTTCTGTCAATATAACCTTTCATTGTAGCTTTCTCTGCCACAGCTGTGTGTGCGAGCAGATGTGTGTGCAGGTAGTTATGTGTGAGCTGTTCTTTGCGGCAGCGGTGGTGTACTCTTGTATAGGTAGTGTGGTCGAGGCAGATTGAAGACGTCCCAGCGCGGCGGCCCAACAGGCTGAGATCCGCAAATATGACGATAGGAATCTCGAAATGAGCATCGGTGTTCGAGTCCCGTCGGTACTTCTCTTTAGCCAGCCTCGACGCCTCGACGTATTACTATAGCACTTCTTTTGGCGCCACCAGCTTGCTTGAGTGCATCGACGCTTCTGCGCTGCTCTGGTCGCATGCCACTTGACCTTTCACTGAAGCAACCACGGCATCGATTGGATAGCGACTAAACAGATTTTAGCAGTGTTTCGGTGTTTGTTGAAACCCCACCGAGGTTTGACGCTCTGCGCCTTGTGACTCTGTGAGCACGATAGACGCTGGCAGCGACGAAGCTGGTGGTTGTCGGTCGGACTCCATAGCAGGATGGGTTGTGTGTTGTGAGTTTGTAGGTGAGTCTGTAAGCTGTTGTGTGCGACCATGCGCAGGTGTGCCGCCACGGTGGTAATGTGTGTGGAGTGGGTGATAGTGCGTCGCGACGGAGGTATTTGTTGAGGTATCATGGTTCGCCTGTTATCAGTCTGATGTCGAAGCGTTTCCAAAGTGATGCATTGCGCTTAATATCCAATGGCGGCAGGATCAGAGTCTCAGGAGACAACGCCAAATCGTGGACGCCTGGTATTTGCACTTTATTTGGGTTTTGCAGCGACGATTTAGTGGTTCGCCGCTGCCAGTGCATCACACTTCACGCTTCTGAAGAATCGCATATTCCACGATTCTGAGCGCGCTGACCCAGAATAGCGACTATTACAGACCCGACGAGGTTTTCCCACTTGGGTGAATTTTGTAACAGTCTCGTGATTGTGTTGAGCAGAGATGGCATCGTGTCGAGCCCTGCATATATCTGTGCCGCTTTGTGTGTAGGTATTATGTGTGTATCCAGCTGTTGTGTACAAAGCGCGTGTTGAATCGCATATGTGTTCAGCGCAGTCGTTTCTCTGCATTACCGTTAGTAGTGTTGTCCGATTTACATGTTTTCCGCATCAAGCGTCCGAAAAACTTCCCCGTCCAAGAAAAGCCGCAAATACGAGCCCAGAGCGGCGAATGTCCAGGATGATAAAGCTATGGCACCTCTTTTGCCAAACTCGACGCCTCGACGTATTCTTATAGCACTTCTTTTGGCTCCACCCTTTGCGCTGTCTTCATTCGAAAGCCTGTGAACCTTCTACATGCTTCTGCCCGCCCACTTCATTACTGAGCGTCGAATGTCGGCTACAGCCAATGTTTCTTCACGCTGTGAAACCCACCGAGGTTTGTGACTGGCATCGCTCTGTGCTCTGTGAGCACGAGAGTGAACTGACGGCATGGCATCGAACGTGGTCTGGTGTCGTCCGGTCGGACTCCATAGCCAGGATGGGTTGTGTGTTGTGAGTTTGTAGGTGAGTCATCGACAGCTGTTGTGTGGTGCGCGGAGTTGTGTGCTCTTGTGTCATAGTGGTTGAGTGCGTGCGGCGGTGGTATTTGTTGAGGGTGTTGTTCCGGCCAGTTAGTAGTCGATGTGTGTTTGATGTTTCCAGAAGCGTCCCGTGGCCCAATGGACAGTGCATCCGCCTACGAAGCAGGAGGTGCAGGTTCGTCCGTCGAAGAGACTTCTCATGTAACCCTCGACGCCTCGACGTATTCTTATATACTTCTTTGGCGCCACCCTTCGCTTTGCTTGCTGCGGTGCATGGCTTCTGCACTGCTCTGGTCGCATGTTACGCTTCACTGAAGCAATCACAGGCCAGCACCGGATAGCGACTGAACAGACAGTCTTCCAAAATCGCTTGTGTTTGTGGTCTGGCGAAGTGCAGCGCGCTTGGCGCTATCACTCGCTAAAACGTGGCTCAGAAAGCTTGAGATTGGTGGTCTGAGATGTCGGACACCATAGCAGGATGGGTTGTGTGTTGTGAGTTTGTAGGTGAGATCTGCTGTTGTCGTTGTGTCGTCCTTGTGTATGTATGTGTGATTGAGTGCGTGAGAGACGGTGGATTGTTACCGAGAATTGGTCATAGTCGTGTTATGTGTTTGATGACGAGCGAGTCCCGTGGCCCAATGGATCCGCATTTCGCATTGGCTGCGGAGAATACCGATGCGGTTCGAGTCCCGTCGGAGACTTCTCTTGTGCTGCCAACCCTCGCCTGCGCCTCGACGTATTCTGCAGCTTGTTGGCGTCCGCCATGTCGCGCTCCGCAATATTTGCTCGTGCTGACTGGCAGCGTCTGCACGTTCTTCTGACGAGCATTGTCGAGAGCTTGGCTGGCCAGCGGTCAGAATCTTGATGTTAGGCGTTTTCTTCAGCGCTTTTCGGAGTTACGTAAAGACCGTCACATAACTCTGCGCTGTATTTGCTACCTGGAAGTGATCACCGGCATGGCAACCAGGTGGTCTGGTGGTTGTCAGGCCACTAATCAGCACGAGATGGGTTGTGTGTTGGCGAGTTATCCTCAGCACTGTCTTGTGGTGCGCGAGTTGTGTGTGGTATGTGTATGTGTGTGGAGTGGGTTGAATATGCGTACTGCAGCGGTGGTATTTGTTGAGGCTGTTGTTGTTCCAACAGAGTTGAGTTTTACCTGGTAATAATAAAATTTCTTCTCGCCAGAGCGGCCAGCTTTCTCGGCCCAATCATCGCTCCGCCTCGGAGAATCACCCGACATGACCGACGTATTCTTATAGCACTTTTTGGCCATCCACCCTGTTGTTTGCTTGCTGCGGTGCATCGACGCTTCTGCTGCTCTGGTTGTTGCTTGACGTGAGAACGGCATCGATTCGGATGGCGACTGAAAACTTAGCGCCAGGCAGTGTTTCGTGTTGTAACCAGTGTGTCATGCAGCATTGGGCATATTGACCTTCAGGCTGCCGTACGCCGTACAGGCTCGTCAGGGACCACGGCACTTATATGTTGTGGTTTTGGTTTAAGACTCAAGAATGGTTGCGCAATATGTTGTGTACTGTTTGTCTTGGCAATATGGGTCATCTCTGGGATTCGTGCGGCGGACGGTGGTATTTGTTGAGGTGTTGTTGTTCCGACTTCAATTGTTGTGTGTGTTTGTACCTGTTTCGAAGCGTCCCGTGGCAATGACACCCGCATCCGCCTACAAGAAGATTGCCCGGGTTCGAGTCCGTCGGAGATGTGGTGAAGCGGACGATTGAATCCAGCTCGTTCCCAGCATGAGACAATTTCAGCCACGAACCCGAATATACGCGAGCGACAGGGGACCTCGTTAGGATTGGGCGCCCCATGGGTCGACGTGACGCTGCGGTACGATGGGAACGCCAACGGAACAAGCACGGAGACACCGGTGATCAACAGGTGTTCGTGGGTGATGAATCCTGCCGGAGGAAGAATGGGAAATCAAGGATTCTCGCGCGATCAACGATGACGGGGTCCCGAGCATGATCGAGCACTTGCGCCCTGAGCCTCTAACAGCTGATCCAACTTCCCCGGGCGGCGACGAAGCGAGGATCACGCAAGGTCACGCAGTGCACCGTTTATAAGTACGAGATCAGCTCCGGATCAAGAGGCCAGCAGACTCTTCTGGTCTTCATTACCAGATTCCGGCGTCGCCACTGATCAAGCCGATTCGATCTTCTGACTTCAAGTACATCAAGCGATTAAGTGCGAGATCAAGCCTGAATATTCCGGTTAAGTGCGAGATCAAGCTTCGGTGTACGATATTGTTAATCAAGCTTCGATTGGAATCAGAATCAAGCTTCGGTTAACAGCTTCGGTTTATCACTCAGAATTACGGATCCAAGCTATCAGGCATAGGAATAACCATAAACAGATCGCGAATTTGCCCTGAATCTCAAGTAATTCGCAGCTGACATGCGGAACTGGGACAATTGCCCTCCGTCGCCTAAGGGAACTACATTGGCCCTACAAGCGTCAAGAAGGTAGGGATACGTGACTCAGTTGGTTGGATAATATATTGGCCAGCTTTGCCTATCTAGTGAACTATCCTTTAAGTTAAATCGGATCGGAAGGAATTGGTTGTGCCAACGATCCCGTCGAATCTCGCCCCTCAAGACCCCCGCTATCGGAAGCGGCAAAACCGTGGACCGAATCCTAATGGACTATTGGAAGACCTGGATCAAGAACCAGGCACCGGATCAAGGCTCGAGAACTCGACGACCGGGATCAAGTACCCCGAATTGGTTCAAAGTGAGAACTTCCTTCACGCTACCTCAAACCCTGATTAAGCATTTCTTTGCCGTAAAGCGTCCCCGATGATCAGTTACCAAGGTAACCCGCCTAGATACACAAGGTGACCTCTACGCGCACGCGCCATCGCGCACCTGGCGGCCCCTCGGTGTCTGGGCGCAAGTGGCAAGATCAGCGATATCTGTAGCCACTTGATCGCTCCGTTGCCCGATGGCGATTGACAGTTCTGATAACACCGTGAGTCCCAGATGTCAACTTGTTTCAAGACTAAAGCGTTCTACGAATGTTGGATCGACGGAGATACTTAAAACAGATCAGCACAGAATTTCTGGAGATCAAGATCATTTCAAACTGACAGACACGAGGCAGACCTGGATCGCAATCCAGATCCAAAGAAACTCTCGAATACCTCATTCTCCTCTAACCAGCAAGGCCGACAATAGGATGAGAATGTTGCACACGAGCGATAAGGAATCAAAAGCTGCACCAAGTCCACTGTTCACCATCAGGACCGAAAGAAGATCAAGACGGACGGACGATCCAGACTCAGAGCCAGAATGGTCAGGATCAACGATCGACGCGATCGAGGGCCTACTAACCAATGAGCGGACCTTGCTTAACGATCCTGTTCTTACGATCATACAAGTCCGCCAGATCGGTAACCTCACCGGCCCAGTGTCGAAGCCCGGACTAGCTCTGACCGCCTGAACGCGGTGAAGATCCTACTTGATCTGCTCCAGAACGCGGTTTGGTGGCTTGTCTGACCCAAACTCTCTATTTGACTTGGAACTGCAAGCGATTCAATTTGCGATCCATGATCTATTCGATTCTCATCAAGATCTTGGTCGGCGAGCGCCCACTGACGCCCGACCCAGGCTATCAGACTGGTCGTCATCGACTGTCAGCGACCGTCGCGACTGAGACTCAGATCCAGCCTGAGAAATACAGGGCCCTCCGGCTCAAGTTCCGCAAGTTCGCGAAATCGCGATAGAAACAGGATACGCGATCGGTGGCTGCGAAGCTGGAGGTCAAGATGCCCGATCACAAGAAAATCGCCGGATCCGACGACCCGACACTGATGCCGCGCAACAGTTGGACGACTCACTTTCCAAATGGCGATGGATCGTTTCTTTCAAATCGCGACATGGATCGTTTCGAAAGAATGTTGAATACTTCGTTACGGCACCCCGGATCGCCGCAAAGGGGATCGATGGACGAGTCCGCTCACGGCTGGTGGACAGATGTTCGAGCCGAGCAGCGATCGCATCCGCGGCAATCGGTCAAGGAGGATCGTCGATGATCAGCCGATCCAGCTCTCGATCTCGGATCTGAAAGATCGATGATCCAGCGGGTCCGATCTCAGCGATCTCGGATCTGAAAGATTTGCGGTAAAGATCTGGATCAGAAGATCGCGCTCGACCAGCTTCAGATCAAGGCTAGCATTTCCCACGATCAGGGTGAGACCGAAATGCCCATTTGCAGATCTGATGGTGGGACCGGCAAAGAACTGGTACAGTCGAACGGTCGAAAAAACCAAGTGGGCAGATCTGTTGGACAGTTTCCAGACCCAGTAGTGGGTATGTCGGTCAGGTGGCAATACTATCACGCTCGCAAGCGATCGGATCGAAGACTATCTCTTCGACCGGCTCTACTGGCCGATCAGGTCTCAGACTGGAAGGAATGGCGCCTTTATTAGACGAAATCTGGCGACTCCGGAGACCGATCAGGAGTTATCTTCGGGAACAAACTAGAGCAGGCTGATATGACGATCAGCCAAGTACTTCGTGCCCGGGATAGTGACGTCGAACATGTAAATCTGCGTTCCCGTACGGGCGAGTGCCGCCCCGAGCGATCTGGCAGTCGGTCGGGCATCCGAGCTCGGAATCAGAGGTCCGGATCGGACGGATCGTCGCCATTATCTGCCGAGCGACCCGCGTGGTACGCGTCCAAAATCCACCTTCGATCTCGGTCTCGTCGCATGCGTCGTGCAGATCGCGGATGGGCAGATCGCCGCCTACGAGTCAGATCACCGGGATCACCTGGGACCTATCGATCCATTATCTCGAGATCACGAAGGCGATGTATGAGGCTGATCCTGATCTCCGTCGGTATTGAGCGTCGGAGCGTCGCCGTACCGCTGGAACGTTGGCGGCTAGAACGCCATGGCGGCTGCTTGCGGACATGATCTTCTGTGATCCATCGACTCGATCTGCCCTTCCCCACTATCCGTGATCGGGTCATACTGGTACCCCGGATCGGCTCCCGAATGGCTAACCGAACCTGGCCCAGCCGATCTGATACCGGAGAATGACGAAGAGGAGACGGCGCAACCATTACCCGATCGGCCGGCAGATCACCGTCAGGCGACTTCCCTCGATGATCCACCTACACCTCCTGATCCCTGATCTCGCGACCAGTCGGAGATCAGCCGAGCCGGGAGTCGGTCAGCACGCTTCTCACATCCGATCCGGTATCGCCACGCGATCCAGCAGCTCCTTCCACGTAATTCCAGCCTCAGCGTTCTCCACTTACTCCACAGTTTCGATCCTTAGCATCCTCGAAATCTCCATATCTTCCTTCCAATCACTCCGGTTTCCATGCATACAAGAAAATATAAAATCAAAACATAAAATCTCCACATCCGATCCAGATAGACATCCAGATCAGCATCCGCGATCTCGGCGTCTGGTCACGTCGCCTTCTCTGCGAGATCACGTCGACTGCCAACCGATGATTTAGCATGATCACGTAGGAACGCGCTCAGTATGGCTCCACAGTTAAGATCAGCTTCGTCGACCCAAGTTGGTTCATCATAACCGAGTGCACGCTTACCTAATGAAGTGGGGATCACTTAGTGGTCGCAGAGAGATTATGAGAAGGTAAGGTAAAAGAGGAAGATCTACATATCCCAGTCGGATCTATCGCATCGAATGAAATTAGGCGACAGAGAAATTTGAGAGACTGGCAGATACAGTGATGGACCCGGCAGAAGATTAGGGTCGAAGATTTTACGACTGGATCACAGATTACATGTTGAATGGTACTTGATCGGAAAAGTGGCAGAATCTAGCAGAAGCGACTGTGGACGCAAGACCAGAACCAGACCAGAATCCGTAGAGATTCCCTTACCGTCGGTCGAACGGCCGATGACCTACGTTACGCCGCGATCCATACTCCGCCGAGGTGGGGCAACCAGGACCGACCCTGATCCTGCACCAATATCGACATTGGAACCGCGATCACCAACCGATACGGCCGAAGTCAAGGTCGCATTCATCGATCCCCAACCGGATCCCATGGATACCCCACCGATCACGATCAGTTCCGACAAGACCCCGAGTGGCGAAGCTGGGGCGGTGAGACTGAGACGAATGAGAGCTTGCCAGATCAGGCCCCAGATCGGACAGATCGGACATGCGAAGAAGAGATCGAGGAAAAACAGAAAACCAGATTTTCAAATCGAGATCAAACATGAATCCGACGCCGATGCCGTCCCCAGGGTTAAAGACACCCCGATCTTGACAGCCAAGGACGATAGGCTGCGTGATCAATCAACGGATGAACCGGATCCGACATCTCCTGAAGGGATCGAGAACGCTGATCAGACCCACTTACACGAAAGTGGCGATTTTTCGACCGAAGATCTAGCCGATAATCTCGCAGTAGTACCAGAGATCCAGATCTCCACCACCGAAGAAGTCAGGATTGAAGATCTGCAAGTAGGGAATCCGGGATCGGCTACCCCGGAGGAGATCGAGAAACTTCGACAGATTATTTGGAAGAAGCGACATCTCCTGATCGGAAAGGGAAACGCACTTCCTCCAGCGGCCAAGGGTGTTATATGCGATATCGACGTGGGTGATGCAAAGCCGATCGCACAACGAGTCCGAAAGGTGGCGCCACAGTTTCGCGAGAAAGTATCGGATCTTATCAAAGGACTCCTAGCTGCCAAGATCATTCGGCCATCGACATCGCCATGGGCATCTCCGATCGTGGTGATCATCAAGAAGAACGGTGTAGACATCCGACTATGTATCGATTATCGGCTGGTGAACGGTCTCACAAGGCTGATGATCTACCCGATGCCTCTGATCAATGACCTGTTAGAAGATCTTGACAAGGTTCTGTGGTATTGTTCATTAGACATGGCGAGTGGATTCTGGGTCGTATCAATGACCGATCGAGCTCGCGCGATCTCGGCTTTCATCACTCCATTTGGCCTTTTCGAGTGGAATCGCATGCCGTTCGGGCTGAAGAACGCTCCTCAGATCTATCAACGCCTTGTGGACAATGCCCTATATGGATTTCTGAAGATCTCCCAGTCCGGAGATGTGGAAGGCTCTGCGGATGTGTTCGAATCAGGGATCCCGGAAGATCCCGGTCGCCCGTCGGTGCTAGGTCGGAGATCATACATCGACGATATCTTGATCACGGCTGGATCATGGGATCAAATGCGCGATCGGGTGGAAGGCCTATTGGAGGCCTGTGATAAGTGGAATCTCTCGATCAGTGTGGCAAAGAGCTTCTGGGGCATGGATAAGGTGGAATATCTCGGACATAAAGTGTCGATCGATGGATTGGAAGCAAACCCGAAAGACCTGAAGTCTCTGACGGATCTACCATTCCCTGGATCACTCCGATCCATGCAATCGTTCCTTGGAAGTTTGAATTACTATAGTCGGTTCATCGAGGATTATGCGATCTATGCATCGGTCCTATATGAACTACGTGAGGTGGAGTTCGCAGAACTGAAGAAGCGACCAGATCTACGAAAGATCATGGATAGCATGGACCTGATCACTCAAGATCCCGTCGCGCTTAAGTCGGATCGGGATAGATCACTAGATATCCCGACTCAAAGAAGCGATAGTACAACGGATCCTGACTTGGGGGCGATGTCTTCACCCTGTTCAAGCGAGATCGGAGCCAACCTGGGCCTAAAGACTGGTGACGAGAGGTGGGGTAGGGCATACAGGGCGTTTACAGCCTTGAAGACCAAGATCGCGTCGACCCCGATCCTTCGCCACTTCGACACGACGAAGTTACCCGTGGTGATCGTGTACGCTAGTGACTGGGCGATTTCCGCCGCACTAATGCAGGAACACGACCAGATCTACCACCCGGTCGCGTTTGCCAGCCGAACCTTGAAGACCAACGAGCTGAATTATAATGTTGCCGAAAAGGAGGTGTTAGCTCTACTTCGGATCTTGGATCTACACTACACCTTGTTGGTGGGACGTCGGATCAAGGTCCTAACCCGACACTCGACGCTTGCCTGGCTGTTCAAGTCTGCCGGCCTCCAAGGACGTCTGGGACAATGGTCTGCTCTTCTGTCCCCGTGGACACTCGAGATCACGAAGTGTACGAAGGGGGAGGATGAAATACTGGGGGCGATCGCAGCTAACATAACGCCCCGATCGGAGATCGACGAAGCTCTGATCGCGATCGCGCCGCGAAAGGAGCCAAAACGTCGGATCCAGATGCCGATCCCCACTGTAGACCCAGATGAGGAGTTGTGGGTTATAAGTTTCGACGGATCGGCACGCGTGAAACGAGGAGGAGGCGCTTTCAGCGCGATCGTGTGGAGTTTACCAGAGTGGAAGGTGATCAAGGCTAGATCGGATTATGCTGAAAGCCTCACTGTCAATGAAGCGGAATACCGTGGACTCTTGCTAGGTCTTGGCATGATCGCACAGTTAGAACGCCGCCGTTTGGTCGTTTGTGGCGATTCGAATCTGGTGATCCGACAAGTCCGGGGCGAGATCGACTGCAAGGCGCCAGGATTGACGCTACTGAAACAGAAGGTGCTAGATCACTTGCGGAATTGGGGAGATCACGAGCTGGTCCATGTGAAGAGAGACTGGAATGGGAGCGCAGATAGCTTGGCGAGTGCCGCGCTGCAGCGAGGAAGCGGGATCGAAGTCCACGATGAGGCAGATCGATGCGATCTGATCACCCTGAATCGGCTTAATGAGGTGTTGATCCCTCGAGTTGAAGATCGATCTGTGCAAGTGTCGGCAGTAGCCACGCGTGCAGCCCGAGCGCGACCTGGCGCCGCTGTCTTGCGAGAGGAACTGATCCGGGAGATGCGGGTTGATCGGATCAGGCGAGCCCAGGACGAGGAGGTCTGGATCGCAGGACTAAAGAAGTACCTGGCTGGGCAGATCGCGGATCTTACTCGAGCCGAATCCGGATCCTACGCCAAGATCGCCTCCGAGTACGAGGTAGATGAACAAGATCTGTTGTTTTACTGCCCACCAGGGCCGAGATCAAGAGGTGATCGCGATCGCCTGATGAGACTTGTAGTTCCAGAAACGCTACAGCAGGATGTCCTCCACCACTATCATACGACTCTGGAAGGAGGACATCAGGGGATCGGGCGCACTTATCAGCGGATCCGAGATCATTTCCACTGGAGGGGATTATATCGGAGCGTGCAGCGATACGTAGGCGAGTGTGTAGATTGTGAGACCGGGAAGGGGAGACCCACGATCCGGGGCGAGTCGCCGGGGAATCTGCAGGCGACATACCCATTCCAGATCATAGCGATGGATCACATACCTTCTCTGCCCAGATCCAACAAAGGCAACACCGAACTACTGATCTGGGTCAATCTGTTCACGGGATATGTGATCGCAAAGGCCAGTTCCTCCCGATCGGCCCAGACCGTCGCGGAATCTTATGAAGAATGCGTGTTCCGCAGATTTGGTGCTAGCGAGATGATCAGGCACGATCGAGAACCGGGTTTCATGTCCGACTTCTTCAGATCGTTCAATAAGATCCTGGGGCAGCGACAACGGGCGACGATGGCCTACCGGCCGCAAGCCAACGGGACTGCGGAACGGATGGTGCAAACGGCGACTAGGGCGATCAAGATGTATGTTCAAGATCTCGATCAGAAGGACTGGGATGAATACGCGGAGAGACTGACGTTCGCCATTAACACGGCTCACGATCGGGTTCGGGGAGATACCCCTCATTACCTGGTACATGGATGGGATCCGAGATCGACGTTGGAGGCAACGATCCCGATCGGATCGACCAGGCGCCACGATCGCGATCCAAGACGGTGGAGGTATCGAGTTCAGAGATACTACCAGCAGTCGCGAGAGCAGGTCAACGCTAGACTACGAGAGGCGATTGCAGATCGAGCCGATCGGCACAATGAGGATGTCGATCCGCATCAGATCGAAGCTGGATCACGAGTTTGGCTATACCTAGATCGTGTGAAGGAAGGGTATGCACGTAAACTCGCTCACCTTTGGCACGGCCCGTTCCGTGTTGCAGAGAAGCTCAACGAATTCACGATCAAGCTGGAGATCGCGGGATCTGATTACCATGTCTTCATGTTTCTAAGCTAAAGCTGGTGCGGAATTTTCCGGATCGACCGCGGGTCGAGTTGACTGTAGATGAAGCAGATCGGCTAGATTTCGATGGGATCCTCCTTCCGGAGGACAGTTGGGTCCCAGATCTGGATGCCGACGAGTACGAGGTCGAACGGTTCTCGGACATGCGAAGTGGGAAACGGACTCGCTACGGCCGGATCTATCGTGAATTCCTGGTGCACTGGGTCGGTTATGATGAACCAACTTGGGTCGACGAAGCTGATCTTAACTGTGGAGCCATACTGAGCGCGTTCCTACGTGATCATGCTAACCGAAATCGGTTTGGCGTGATGATGTCGCACGAAGAGGTGTAGACGCAGAGAAGGCGACGTGACCGGGTCACAACGCCGAGATCGCGGATGCTGATCTGGATGTCTATCTGGATCGGATGTGGAGATTTTATATTTTTCTTGTATATGCATGTGAAACCGGAGTGATTGGAAGGAAGATATGGAGATTTCGAGGATGCTAAGTGGGATCGAAACTGTGGAGTAAGTATGGAGAAGAACGCTGGTTTTTGAAGCTGGAAAGATTACGTGGAATTGAAAAGAGGTTAGGCTGGAGTCGGGATCGCGTGGCGAAGTACCGGATCGTGATAGAGAATATGTAAGCGTGCTGACCGACTCCAGGCTCAGCTGATCACCTCCGGACTGGTCGAGATCGCGGGATCAGGGAGTCCCAGGAGGTGTAGGTGGAGCAGGCGGGTTAAACTTGTTTTCGAGCCGTGGGATCTGCCGGGACGGGTGATCTGCCGGCCGATCGCGGTAATGGTTGCGCCAAGGGTCCTCCTGATCGCATTCTGCCAACGCAGAGATCAGATCGGTGGGCTCCGGTCGGTTCAGAGTCGGCTGGGCCAGGTTAGCCATTCGGGAGGCCGATCCGGGGTACCAGTATACCCGATCACGGATAGTAGGGAAGTGCAGGAAGTAGGGATCGAGCAGAAGATCGATGTCCGCCCACATCGCCCTCATCATGGGCAGGAATCGTCCCAACAGCAGCCGCCAACGTTCTCCGGTACGCTACGCCGTTGCCGACGCTCGAGAGGTAATACTGACGGAGATCAGACTGGGGCTTCATACATCGCCTTTGTGATCTCGAGATAATGGGTCGATCTCCGCCAGTAGGCCTGCAGGTGATTCGACTCGAAGGCGGCGTAGGCATCCGCGATTCGCCCCAGCATGGTTCCAGCACGACGATGTAGACCAAGATCGAAGGTGGAGGGGCCGGTCGGTTGCGGAGCACCTCCCAAGGTCGGGTAGCAAGTAGGGCCTGCACGTTGGGCCCAGTGATCAGGCTAGCTAACCAACCGACCCCGGCTCGGCCGGGCGATTAGCCGGTGATCTCGCGGGGTAGAGGAATCCGGGAGGTAGCAGCAGCCTTCTTGGACAATGTGGAGAGGATCATACCGACGATCGCCAAAGTTCCGACGAACATCGGATCCCACGGAAAGACATCACCAGCCGCAAACTGCCGGGACGTTCGCATACCCGGGAATAGACGGCGAGCTGATCGCGAACAGGGAGGGTGCAGCTGGGGGCGTGGCGAGCCGCCGGGGAGAGCCGCCACCCGGAGATCCCCACCGGGAGTGGCTCCTGCCAGCTGGACTACCCCTCGGGGACCCCTGAGGAGAAGCGTGATCGGAGTCTGTGGGGAACTGCCGCCCGGAGGTGTCGGCTGCGCCGGAGGCGTCGATGGAGCAGGCCCCCCTTGATCACCGGATGCCGGAGGAGGATTTCCATGCCGGCGGTGCCACGACAGCGATCGGAGTATCGTAGCCCGAAGAGCGTCGTCGGATCCAGCGCCAGAATCCTCCGCGTCTGGATCGGGTTTACGTTTGGACCGATCCGAGCCACCCTTCTTCGGGGAAGGTGCCTTCCACGGTCACTTGCGAGATGGCCTGGGTGCGATCTGGCTTCCTCCGCATCCGGCCCAGTCGTAATCGCGGTAGTTCAGGAATTCAGATCGAAGGGATCTGGGCTTTCCTCGTGCTTTTCTTCGAGATCGGTCGCCCGGGCCTGGCCACCGCTGGTCTCCAGCGGGAACATCAGGTGGGGGCCGCGTCGTGATCGGTCGGGGAGGTCTTGGTCCATGAGGTCTTGTGCGGGGGCGATGTAGCAGGAGATGGGGGGCGACTGAGAGCACGTTTGACCCCCGTTCATCTTGGAGCAGCGCGGAGCCGAGACACCATTTCGGTCAGGACGCGTTGGTGGTCGCTATTACGTCACCTTCTGCCTGATCGTAGTTCTCCTGCAATGCCTGAAGACTCGCTTCTAACTCCCGCACTTCGGCATGGGTACCGGGATCAGGATCATCCTCTACGACAAACAGAATATGAGTCATCATGGTCAGGTGGAGGGGATCTAGACTATATGCGCACCTAGACGAGTGGACAACTGTCGCTCGGCGCTGAGATCCGCCCTGTGCTCTGTCGCGATCTGCGAACGCTTGGTCTCGTTCCACGAGTATGCGATCCCGCTCCGAAGTGACTCGGTTCAGTTCGGAGTTAGCGTGGGCGAGCGATCGGTATTAGGTCACGTCTACCAGCGATACTGGTCAGGGAAGTGATCGTTCGGGCGGAGTCCGCCAAGGCTCGATCTCGCTCAGCCAGGGCCAATCGGGTGGGAGCCCCTTGTCGAAGGCGCGGGGCTGGAATCCAGCTGGAGATCATGCAAGATCAGCCGAGATCCGGTTGTAGCTGGACCTTTGGCAATGATGGAGTCTTGCTTCGCCTCAGCCAGATCGCAAGCATGGATCCGGGCTTCCGCCTGGAGATCCTGGATCTCGTTGGTGGCTTGTTCCACCTCTTCGGTCAGACGATCCCTGTCCTCTGTAACTCCCGATCTAGAGTCTGCCTGGGCAGAGTTGAGACGCATACGCGCGAACTCAGCTCAGCGTTCCGATCGGAGCTGGTGAACCTGCACATACGCAATCCATCGAGATCAGAGAGCTTCCTCCGCGCCAGATCAGCGATCTCGCGCTCCAGACTGCTACAATCTTGCCCTGCTGGTCTGGCCGGAACCGCTCCATGGCGTCGACATGCGCCCGAAGTTCCATGGCTTCACGACTTGAGTTGATCACGTTCGCGCACCAGGCGATCCACCTCCTGGACTGCCCCGGCATCGGCCCAGCCTCATCGGATGAGAGCGGGCGGGCGTGGTCTGGAGCCGAGACCCGACTCGAACGTCGCGAGATGTCGGAATGGGGAGATGGCGGACCGTCGGGGGATGTTGGGGAATCGGGAGGTGTAGGCAAATAATCGCTCCCGGGATCACTTCCTTGCTGGCTTTCATGGAGACTGGAAGGGGATCCGTTGGTGGTAGTCGAAGTGTTGTCGGGGTGACTTGTTGCCTTGGGCTGAAGATTGGAGAATGAGACCTGAAGTGGACCGAGACCGGGACCAACTTGCAGGCTGGGGGCGGATCTTCGTGAAGCGCGAATAAGAAATCCGAGAAAAGGCAACGTCAGGCCCAGAGAGAGTTGGATCAAGCGACAGGGGCCTCCTGGCGAAGCAAGATGTCCAGTTGATGACCCCAGATTGCGAAGGAACGATGGCTGACGAATGGATCCAGATCGATGTTCGTCTGGATCTCGCCAGCGACGAATGGATGGCACGTCTTGGTCGAGTGAGACTAAGTGATTGGAGAACCCACGCCAAGTGCGGTCCCGCGTGGCGGCTCAGGGTCGGAGGAGAAAAGGAGCACCTTGCCTGAGGTCGCATGGAGAAGGAGATCTGGCGGCAGAGGGTCGGGATCGAGTGTCTGATTCTATGGTGGGCCGGTGACAACCATAACCGTGAGATGCTGCCGAGGGACCTGGATGGCAGTGTTAGTCGCCGTGGGGGAGTGGTGATCAAGTCTGGGAAGCTCAAGACCTGGAATGTCGACGACGCAGGCACACGCGAGATCAAGTATGAAGAAGCTGCTGATCGGGATCATTGTTCCAAGACGGTGGACCAAGATCGATGACCGAGATGATTGATCGAGATCGGATCGCGATCAGGGGTTAGAGTGAGATCAATATCGAAGATCGGAAGGGCAGCTGTGTGAGCCGGATGTCAGGTAATCGTAGGATAGCAGATGAGGATGGGGCTAGTAGGAACCATAGGAATAACCATAAACAGAATCGAATTTGTCTGGACCTCACAAGTGCCTTCATCCAAGACTGGGACCGGAAATTACATTGGCCCACCAGCATCAAGAAGGTAAGGAGAAGAGATCTTACATAGAGGTTGGTGATTCTGGATAATACATTGGCCAGTTTTATTCCCTTATCCCCAGTGATCTATCCTTTACGTGCGAACTACGGATCGGAAGAATTGGCTGCTTGGCCTGAAAGCGATCTCGTCGACTCTCAACCCATCAAGACCCCCGCTATAGGAAGCGGCAAGCAGCGTCGTAATGTAGCGAAGGGATCAGATCCCCCAACATTGGACCTTTGGAAGAGCCTGGATCAAAGACCAGGCGACCGGATCAGGGCTCGAGAACTCGCCTACGACCCGGATCAACCCCTCCGAGGTAGAAGTGAAGTATCTCCCACGCTATCTCACATCACCCCTGCGTCACCCAAGACATTCTTCTCGTCCCAAGACATCTTCAGAAGTTACCTGGAAGAGCGTGAACTCCGCCTACCGACGGGTACACAAGGTGAACACTACACGCAACAAGATCACGGATCATCGGGGGACCCCCTCCGTTAGTCGGTGTCTGGGCGCAAGTGGCGAATCGCGATCGGCCTCAACCAGATTTTGGCCAGATCCGCTCCACCACATGCCTCGCGTTGGTCGAGTATGGACTTCTACAATATGAGACTCTACCAGAAACGACACGTAACTCAGTCCACCGGCGTCAGGCAATGACGGAGAAGTGAACTTCTTCAACCACTTATTCAAGATGGCGTTGCCCTACACTTTTAACTAACAACACGTGCGATGCCTTGGGAAAGCAATTCACGAGCTGGGTGACCACTCCCTTTAGAGACTACTGAGATTGGTACAGGACATCCGACGTTTTCATTAAATCTCGCGTTCTTCGGTCGTTGGATGGCGGACAATTGTTGCAGAGATACATTTCTCGTTTCTACCGGGAGGAAGAAGGCGGCTGGTTATCGTGTGGAAAATATCGTCCATAGGTGGTGAAGGGTCTTTCCACTGGTCTAAGCATGCAGAGTGTTGCGGGAACTTGGGCGCAGACCTTTGAAGGGAGTAGGGTAGAAGAGAGAAAAAGAAGAAGTAAGAATTAATGTTAAGAAAAGTAGATAGCTACTCACTAGAAAATAGTATGCGGCATTCAGAAACGTAGTCTAGGAATTTATGCTGCTTCACCATTCATCGTACTTGATGTCACAGACATTTTAGTAGCATTATTTATTAGAGTCAAGTGCACCGTGTCTCTACATTATTAGTTTATAGAAGACACGGTGTAAGGAGGTGGTCCCTGTGAACGAGCCCTAACCTCAACAGCCTCCCTGGATCGAAGAAATCAGGGAACATCATTGGATAATAAAATATACGTGTTTTGATTGGTCTGTTAAAACCCTGTTAAAGTGTTCCAGATCAGAAATCCCACAGGAAATGCGGCTACACGAAATTAAGCATTTTTCGTTTTTGAAGCTCCTAGAGGCCCCTGACGGCTAAACAGAGACCGGATTTGGATTCTACTGCCAGGACAGTTTTCTGGCGAGGCAGAAGTCCAAACCGTGTCATTTGGCCACCTCTGCAGCAGGTGGCAGTAAATAGAAAGTGAGCCAAATGTTCAAAAACGAATTAGTTTTTAGCAGTTATAGATTATAAAAGTACAATTGTTGAAGTTATATAATACATGTGTGGTTGTCTTATCTGCACGTGCGTGGCATCGTATGCTACAACATCTACAGAGGCCAAGCAATTAAGAAACGCATGTTAAAAAAGGTGCCATCAGGTCTCCACGTGCTCTCTGCAGCAACGCAAAGGCTACTTGCTATATTATGAAAGACTGTAGAGCTCATTTTCAATTCATCTCACTCCGAAGCATGCGACAGCTCTTCCCTCAGCGTGCACAGCGTTTCCAAGTCAAGTACATAAGCCCATTTGGGGCCAGTCCAGCGTCTCCTGCGTCTGAAAAAGAACTTCGCCAGCGTAAGGAAGAGAGCCATTCGACTCTGTGCAGCATGTTCCAGAGCTCGGCACTTCGTACCAACCTACAGTACCGGTGCTGAAGTGAGCCGTGGTGACCGTGCAGATTGGCTCAGTTGGCTTAAACGCCAAAGCTTCAGAGATCATGCATCGGTCAGCACAGGTTGCCCGTAAGTGACTGTAGCAACTATGGAATATATTTCAAGCGGCAACGTCTACAAGTTTCCACTCCAACTGGTACATCAAGCATGGCTACGGATTACGGTGACAGCAATAGGCCCGATTTCGAGCCTCGGAGCAGCTTTCTTCATCTGTTACAAGTCCATCTACATACACCGAGTCAACGACTACGGCATTAACAGTGCCGAATTTCGACTTGCAGCATTTATTCCCGTCGACGACCGGGCCACGCCTTTCGCCAAAAGGGTCCATAACCGAGCGACAGCGTCAGACGTAAGAAGCGCGTCCGTATTAACTGCTTGTTGAGGACGGATTTTGAGGACGCTGTAAATTTTAGTCGACAAGTAGGAATCAATGGAGGTCGCAGAAACGACTTTGTCCAGTTCGTCAGCGGTTGTACTTTTTGATTAAGTTCTAAATATATTTTCTATTCTTGTTTCTTCCGGGCCGTTTTGTTGTAATGTAAAATGTAAATGTAAAGTTGGCGGCCGTGTTGCCAAAATAGGGAAAACTCTTTGAGTATAAAACCTTACCGTAAGTAAATGAGAAAACCTTTTACTGTTAAAGCTCTTAAAGGAAAAAACTCATGTTACTACGTGACTTCTTTTATTAGGTTGTGGAAGTAATATATGAATTTGATGAAATTTATCGTGTAGGCTTAACTGTTAAAGTTTCTAGGCAAGAGAGTGCATACCTAACTTGTTTCTTAAGTCCGAAATTGATGCTTATCAAGCGCTTTAGTAAAAATGTCTGCTACCATTTGATTTGGTGTTGCGAAAGTATACAATACTAAATTCATGTAACAAACTCAACCTTCTCTTGTTACAAAATGATATCGAATATCAATAAGTGCTTTGATCTCCCGTGTAGTTCCGGATTAATTCGAGATCTTAATACAGCTTTGATTGTCTTGCTTGAATCTTGACTGCTTTTGGAGGTTATGAAACCTAAGTTCTTGCTGAGCAGTAGCTTAAGAAAAATTAACTCCTGCATGCAGTACGACATAGTGCAATGTATTCCTGCTTCTGTTGTCGAGAGCACAACTGTAGTGGTGCTTCCTCGAAAGCTCCAGGAGATTGGGCTGTGGTCTACCATGAAGTTGATGTAGCCACCAACAGGAAGCGTCTTGTGTCAGGGCAATTGGCATAGTCTGATACAGATCAGTGTGCACGCCATGAGGTGGTCTGGCAAGTGTTTGCTGCATTGACCAGCTTTGACCCTCCCAGTAAGAGACCAAGGTCAGTCTGTTACCTGAGAGGTACTTAAGCTCTCTAATCACTGCTTTCCAATGGAATTGGCTGACATCGCGCATGTAGAATGCTAGATCGGGTCTTGTGCCAACCATGAGATACATGAGCCACTACCTACAACTTCACGGTAGGGAATACCTTCCATTTGCTCTTTTTCAAGTTGTGTATTTGGGTTGCATTTGAGTTGTAAGGATTTGGCATTACGGTCTGATGGAGTTGCCCACTGGATATGTTACCACAGGCTTTTTAAAGCGATCTAACACTGTGCGTGCATACTTTGCGCGTTGGTGGATAAATATCGTTCGGGCTTCGCGGTTCCGTTCGATTGCCCAGCCGAGAGAAATGTACTTCACTCCTCCCCTAAATCTGTCATGGAGAATCTTTTGTTCCAAGGCAGATTTGATCTGACATACTCTGAGGTTGACTTAGTTGGTGCAATGATCAGTAAGTCATCAACATAAACTGCTACGTAACATGCTTATCGCCTTCTCGAGCAAGTTGCCATGAAAAACACATCGATCTTGTAATCAGTCGGTTGTGGAATCCAAGGCTTTCCAAGAAAGCGGACAAGGTTTGATACCAGATACGAGGTGCCTGTTTGAGACCGTAAAGACTTTTGAGAAGTTTACAAACAAGGCCTTCCTTTCCAGGAACTACAAACCCTTCTGGTTGTTTCATATATAGTTCCTCGTCAAGGGTTCCGTTGAGAAACGCTGTCTTGACATCCAACTGGTGAATTTCAAAGTCAAGAAGAGCTGCAATCGTTAGTAGCAGGCGTAAGACTTCCATACGGATGACGGGGGCAAATATCTCATCGTAATCAACGCCATATTGCTGTAAGAAGCCTTTAATAACTAACCGAGCTTTAAAGCGATCGATTTCTCCTGAGCCAGTGTATTTAACAACAAAACCGCACCGGTTTTGGAGTACTTTTGCGGTTATTGGGAGGAGGTACCAGGATCCACGTCTGGTTGGTCATTAGGGACTGGTATTCCGAGTCAGCAGCTGCGTGCCACTTATTCGCGTAGGACGAGCGCATCGCCGCATGGTACGTTTTTGGTTCCGGCACATGACGAATTGCAAGTAGGCTAAGAACAAGACATGTGCGTTCCTCTACTTCCTGGATATCTTCAAGGGAATTTAACGCGCCTAGATCGATTTCTTCGTCATACCGTGGGCGTTTTACACTTGTGGTCGACGGTTGTGACGGCGTCTCCGTAACAAAAGAGTATGTCAAGACGCCACGTTCCAGAGCCTCCCCAAGAGAAGGAAGCTGGTTCGAAGCGGAAGTAGATGCAGATTGTGGTTCTACAACCGAGTTACCTGGAGATTCAGGCTGGGATGAATAGGCTTGTGTTTCCGATGGAACAAATGCTGGAAGTTCGTCAGCAATAATAGGCGCTTCAGTTAGGTGATCCGGTAGCTGGAGCGGTCCCGACGTTACCTCAATATTTTCAACAGTCGGAAAGTCAATCTCATTGAAAATCACATCTCGACTGTAAACGACACGATGGGTTTTGACGTCCATGAGTCGATAGCCTTTCTTGTGCTCGGGAATTCCGAGATAGATGCAGAGTTTGGCACGGGGATCGAGTTTGTCCCTGTAGATGTCGTTGATATGGACATACGCAGCACAGCCAAACACTTTCAGATATTGAACAGTCGGTTTTCGATTGTACCACAACTCAAACGGTGTACAATTGTGTGTGTTAGCGCTTGGTGTCATGTTGAGGAGTGTCGTAACATGTGTAACACATTCTGCCCAGAGCGGTTTGGGGAGCGAGGCATCTAACAGTAGTGCCCGTACACGTTCCATGATTGTGCGCATGCGGCGTTCTGCAACACCATTCTGTTGTGGTGTATAAGCATTGGTAAATTGAGCGTGCGTTCCATACTTAGAAAAAATAACGCGTCCCAGTTTCTCGTACTCTTTAGCGTTGTCAGCCTGCAAGGCCTGGATGTCCACATCCGGCGGTGGCAAGAGATATTCAAGAGTATGAACATCACTTCGGAATATATTCAAAGCTTTCGGCATGCGAAAGTCTTTGTAGCATGAGTAGAGTTCACTACGTGCCTTCATCGGATAGGTAAACATGTAGCGACTGAAGTCGTCAATGAATACGACGGAAGTAGCGGCGGCCATAAGGCTGGGGACGGGAAGAGACCACAAATAACAGAGTGAACTTTTTGTAAGGGGCTAGTAGAGCGTTCAACATGTCTATTGGATGGAAAAAAGGAGCGCGGTGTGACTTCGCGTAAGTACATGCTGTGCAAAAGAAAGAATCTGGTCTAACTACAGCTGGTGCATCCAGTCCATGAAGGGCTTGGTCTTTAGTGAGTGCCTGTAAAACACGGATGTTAGGATGACCAAGACGTTTGTGTAGTAGCATGAGTCGAGTCGGCTTACCTGTGGTAGCCACGTGAGCTTCGGCCTTCGGCAGTGGAGAGGCTTCGAATTGGTAGAGCTTCGATGTCGCGGATTTCATCGCCTTGATCGAGAAGCGGTGGTTTGTTTGGACAGTACACATAGTACGTTTAAAGCCAAAACGGAAGTCATCGTCGACAGCGGCAGCGACTGACAGCAGGTTGTACTGCAGTTTCGGCGCAAGGAGGACATCGTGAAGTGTAAGCGTTCCAGTTGGCCCTGAGTCCGTGATCTGGAGCTCTACAGTACCAATAGCTTCGATGGGGACTTGCGATTTTCCACCGACAGTGATGCCTCCGCTTGCAGGTGTTTTAGTCTTGAACCATTCCACATGTTGCGTGACGTGGCTGCTGCAACCTGAGTCAATCGTCCAGCTGAAATCAAAGTCCTGGCTAGGTTGCGCCGTGAGAATGATAGCGGATGCAGCCGTTTGTACATTCGACACAACTGCAATCAGGGTCTCTTTGCGGTGTGACTGATCGTATCCACCTTCATCGCGACGAGAGGATTTGTTGTTGTTGTTGCCGTTGTTGTTGCCGTTGTTGTTGCCGTTGTTGCGATTTCAACCGTAGTTACCGCGGCCACGTCCACCACCACGACCGCCGCGACCATTTTGGTGCCATGATCCACCTCCACGTCCAGATCGCCCTTGGTTGTTGTTGTTGTAAGGATGCAACCGGTAGTTGTTGGGACCTCGTAACTTGAAGTTGGCAGGAGAACAGTGCCTGCCTTGACACATCCATCGCGTAAGTCCTTCTGCAGAGTACGGCACTGACGGATGTTGTGACGTGGTTTCTGACAGTAGCTGCAGACATCAACTGGGACAGATGCTTGAGCGGCCAACGCGGAATCCTGAGAAGGAGCAATGAGAGCCCGTTCAGCCTGAGTTGATTGGCTCTCAGGTGTCCCTTTGATGCGGCTGTAACGTTCTTGAGCTTGGATCTCGGGAACCTTGGTCTCAATACTCATCTTAAGTTCATCATACGGGATATACTTCCGCACACCTTTCCAAACTCGGAGATCATCCTTCCAGGTCATTGGCATCGAGTGGAACAGGTATAATGACTTCTGTCCATCGGTCAAGGGAGACTCGGTTGCTTCAGACGCGGCTTTCATCGCGTTTTCCAGCTCAAGGAAGAAGCTGGTCAGATCACCGCCTTCTTCATACTTGATCTCCATAAGGAAGTGCTGGATGAAGTAGGGGTCGCCATGAAAGGCTGCACCCTCGTACTTGGTACAGATGGCCTGAAAGATGTCGAAGGCCGTTGTCAGGTTCTTGACAAGACGGATATGAGTATCATCCATCGTCTTCATCAGGAAAGCCTTGGTTTGCGCTTCCATACGACGAAGGTGTCGAGCAGACGGCGGGGTAGGCTTGCGTCGCTTGACTTGTTTGCGATCCCGGCTGGCGTCGCGCTCAGCAAACGGGCGAACGATGGGAAGATCAGCGCGCTTGGTTTTCTTTGATGGCGGAGTGTCGTCGCCGTCGCTGGGCTGCAGCTCATCCGAGCTGTCCTCGAAGTCGACCTCATCCGAGTCGATGCCAGCCGGAGAACTTGGCTTGGAGGCAGCTTCGTCGTCGTCGGACTCAGCCAGGTCGTCGTCGGAGTCTTCATCTTCGTCTTCACTGACCCCATTGTAATACTTCTTGGTGACGAAACCGAGCAGATGCTTGCCATCGAGCGATGCACTGACTCGGGCCTTCCAGACGTCGAAATTCTTAGCACCAGAGAGTCGGGAAGTCGTCACTTCGAGGCTTGCTGAGGGCTCATGACCTGTTGCGGGAACTTGGGCGCAGCTTGAAGGGAGTAGGGTAGAAGAGAGAAAGAAGAAGTAAGATTAATGTTAAGAAAGTAGATAGCTACTCACTAGAAAATAGTATGCGGCATTCAGAAACGTAGTCTAGAATTGCTGCTACCATTCATCGCACTGATGTCACAGACATTTTAGTACATTATTTATTAGAGTCAAAAGTACCGTGTCTCTTCATTATTAGTTTATAGAAGACACGGTGTAGAGGTGGTCCCTGTGAACGAGCCCTAACCTCAACACAGAGGACACGGCGTGGGTGCGTGAGCGGCCAACGGCAACGGGTGTGATGCTGAAGGTTTGTGTGCAGCAAGCGCCTATGCAGTTCAACTTTGGTCCCAACAAGGGGCCAGCGGTGACCAAGTTTACACCTTGTTGCAAGAATCACTTGAGGCCGACAGGAATAAAATTGTGAGGGTCTTAGAGAGGGTGCTTCTTAGCGGCGTTCTGACTGGAACCGGGTGCTAGCAAGAGAGCATTGCGTCAATGAGGGTTTTCGTGTAAGCTAAACTAATGTACCGTTCAAAACTTTCTCACGCGTGGTATACAAAGTAGTTCTTGATCGGCAAACAGCGATCGAAAACATGGTCCAAGGATAAAAGCAACCGAGACGCGAAGAACAAAGAAAGTTTCCCCACGTTACTGGCCCTGTCACGAAACCAAGGGTTACCCCTTGAAGGGTAGCATGACAATACAATATATTACAGGCCCAAAACGGAAGAAGCACCGATGTCGTCACAGCGAAGCAAGCAATCCCGTACCGTACGAATACCATTTCGCAAAAATTGAGTGGAGATAGAGGAAAGGCAGCGTTGTCACAGATGAGTACTTACGGACCGTAAGTTACGGTAAGAGATTTGAGAAGGTCAGAACGCCAAGCTGGGCTCACTCATCAAAACGCAAGCAAGAATGAATGATCACCTGTCCTGTGGAAGCCCAGATCATGACAACAAGCGAAGGAAACTGTTTGGGCCCGAGAAGTCCCGAGAGTATCGTCGTCAACAGAAGAACCAGCGTAAAGAACTCCAGCGTGAAGCACTTTCGTTACAGCAAAAATTAGCATCAGTGCAGCTCTTGAAGCAGGAGGAATTTGCCCAATTTGACGCTGCCCGGCCACACGGTTACTTACTGTGGAGAGATATGGCCGAACGACTACAGGTGGAACGTAGAGTTTCGGAATTTCGGCAGGAACAACTTATCAGTGCAATCAGCACCCAGGCCATCTACATCAATACGATCCGCGACATGGTGGGCAAGCAGTTAAGCACTGTGGTGTCATTACGCAAGGACGGCAGTGCACACAGACAACGCATTGGCAGTTCAGCGGGCGTTGACAAATACGCCGGGTATATCCAAAGGCTGGACGCGAATTTCCAGACCGCGAATGAGGTTTTTCGAGCTTTCGGTGCGTTATTCGCCAGTCAATGTCAAGCTGTCCACAAGCAAGTGACTGAAGGTGCCGTGGAGTTTTACTCTCTCGAACGAGAGTTGTCCTTTCGCTCTCACCACTCAAGGCGGGGAACACTTTATGTGACATCGGCGTGCAATACCACAGCAACAAGGAAGGTTTCGTGCGGCGTGTAGACGTTCAGGACCCGGACAACACGCTAGTGGCAAGCTTCGCTGACTTAAGTGCACTCCAGACAGGGATGCCGGTGAAGGTGCAGCAGCACTTTATTTCCCGCCGATTTTGTCTCGACAACCAAGTTATCATGATCTGGAACTTCATATCGGAGGGAATGGGCGTTTTCAGCGGGCTGCGGTCGGACGAAACAGGGTATTGTAGGATGAAAGCTTCGGCCGATCCAACGGAGCCTGGGGCAGTGCTGGAAATGTGCATCTGTCGAACCCCAACACCTTCTACAGATACCTTCACGTTTGCTGAATCAGTGAAAACGATTTCTACCGAGTTGTACACAAAATTTGCGATGGTATGTTTAGCTCAAAGTGCCTTGCTAGGAAACATGCTAGAAGAAATGGAGTAGAACACAAGTTGCGCTGTACGAGTTTTGATTCTTGTACACTCCGGGCCGAACTCTTCCACACAGTCATTTGTAGCGTACTAAGTATTATATCTCAGCTACTGCAAGAGCAATAAATACTCGGAAGTAAGCGTTTTAGTGCTTTGAATGCTTTCAATTCGCAAATGCATCAAAATACAAAATGACTCAAGGTTTTACTCAAAATGAAAAGTGCCATCATATCTTACGTCACCTGGTTGGTTGGCTCAATTTCACAACTTTTGTATTAATCCCGACAAGAGGAACATGGCGAAAAGCGTTGGTAAATTGCAGCTTCAAGATGCTTTTACTGGTACCGGTAGCAAATAAATAGTGAACCTTACCTTTGAGAACGTAAACTTTGACGTCGTCACAGTTGAGTACTACACCTTTGCCCGGCCAAAGTGGGCTAATCAGCATCCAATGTGGGCAGGATTAATTTTAGGCGGCTGACAGAAACCCAAAATAGCCCAAAACTTTTTTTTTCACACAATCAAAGTGGGCTAATCATCATTCAAAGCGGGCAACTACCGGTTTACCTCTGTCCTAACGACACACTAGTCCTAAGAGAACTCATTGTTCAGCCAATAGGAAGTCTTGAAGAAAACATGTGACTGTCCTTCCTGACCGCACTAAAACACTATACCGACATTTCTAAAACTTAGGCTGGCGATTGTGTCATTCAGGCATTTGCAGTACAATGCCCAAGGGCCGCAAATGTGTCACCGGTACTGGGAAGAAGCCACGAACGTATCAGCGAGTCCGAGTCGATTACAAGCACAAGCTGGAGATTCTCCTACTTCTCGACACCGGGGTTTCAAGTCGAGAGGTGATCTCCAGAATGTACAAGGGGATCAAGAGTGCCGCCGAAATAAAGAAGAAGCAACGATATTTCGGCGCGTGGAAGAAAATCGTGCGGTCATTGAGTACATGTGCAGTCACGGCAAGGGCATTACAAGAACGTGCGAAACGTCGGAGACGCAATTATACTTCCAGGCGGAGCTGAAGAGTACCTCGTCATGTGGATAAACTCTTTGAGGAGTGAAGGCTTCCCGGTATCTGCTCAAATGTTGCATTTCAAGGCTCTTGAAGTTACAAGGACAGAGGCCTTCCTCCAGAAATATTCAGTGCTTCCTACTCATGGAGGAAGGGCTTCATGCGACGTAATAAACTGTCAATACGACGTCGAACTCGCCAAGGCCAAACCACACCCGAAGACGCCCAGCTGAAGGCAGCACAATTCTGTGAAGAGGTGCGTCAGCTAATAGTCGAGCACAATATTTCAACGGTGCTCAACGCCGACCAAACTGCAGTATTCTACGAATACCTGCCAACCACTACCATCAATGGCACTGGCCAAAAGACGGTATGGGTTATGTGCTGGTAAGGACAAGGAGAGAGCAACGGTGATGCTTCTTGCTGACTGGCATGGTAACAAGTATCCGCCCATTATCATTTTCAAGGCAAAGGCTGCGTCGACCAAGGATAAAACAGCAACAAAAGGAGTCGAGTCAAACGGCTTTGGGCGCAATATGTTGTGGCCAAAAATGAAGGCCTTGCAAGAGGAGCACGCCTGTCAGATATATGGTAACCCGACTGCTTGGTGGAATGCTAGAATATCTATCAAGTTTCTCGAGTACCAATTCGCTAGCAGACCAAACATCGAAGAGAAAATCTTACTGCTGTGGGACGACTTTTCCGGTCATTGGACCACTGAGGTCGTCGAATATGCAGCATCGATTAACGTGATACTCAAAAGGTGCCACCAAGGTATACTTATGTATGCCAACCAGCAGATGTGGCCTGGAACCATCCATTTAAGTGCACACTGCAGAAACTACTGGGTTGAAAGGCTTCGGGAACAGGTCGCTGGACATCACGCATTAGAAGAAGGACGTGCAGCGCAACGGCTTGGAATATCAGCACGCGTTGAAGTAGTATCAAGGGATGATATGCAAGACGTGGCCAGAGATCGGATTCGCGAGATTCGTAATGAAGAAACATGCTCGGTTTTCAGAATCACACCACCCAGTCGCGATGACATTGCTGCATGGGTTTGCTCAAGTTGGGACACTTTGAAGACTACCACAATAATCGGTGGGTTTTCGAAGGTGGGTATCCTTGGTGACACTCGTATAGCGAATGATGACACTACGCACAGTGAAGGTTGCATTGAGTGGCTTGTAGAGGACCTGCGCAACTTAGGCGTCTTAAGCAAACCAGTTCACCCAGATCAGGACATCGATAGTGATCTCGAAGACAATTAATCTCCGCTAAATTGTACTTTCGCGTCATCTAAATCGTAGTTGTTTACCCTTACCCGCTACACACTTCCTCCTTCTCCGAAATCCCCAAGTGTCGTTAGGACAGAGGTAAGGCGGTACCAGCCAATCATTCGTACATGTACAGTACTTCGCATGCGCCCGAAACGGAGACCACAAAGTCAATCTGCAACTGATATTACACAACCCAGATGCCTTCCCAAACCGCCACTAAGACCCACACACCTGAAGAACGCCGTCGCGCCCTCAAAGCATACCACGCCGGTGGCAACTGGCGTGCTGTTGCCCATTATAACGGGTTCCCACGGAGCACAGCGGAGCGAGTTGTTAGCTCGACCGTGCTGTTGACCTTCCTAACGCAAAGAGGCAGCATTAAAATGCAAACCAACGCCGACTTCGTAGAGGATCTGTATGAGGTCATCAAGGAGAGCAACATCTATCACGAGGAGTATAGGGACAAAAAGATCGTCATCGTGTTCGACAATGCACCAGCACACTCTCGTACAGAGGAGCTTGTACAGACCCGCTGCGATCTTGCTTCGACTTGGTCCATACAGCCCCATGTGTAACCCGATCGAAAACTGCTTTAGCGCTCTTAAAGCGCACATCAAAACCTACCTAGCTACAGCGAGGGAAGAGATGAACGACCCACTGACCGAGAGTATTACTGGTCCACCCATTTCGAAGACAGAAGCTCGCATGAGGCTTCTCGAGCGAGCTACCAACACTTGTATGCCGCGAATCACTCAGCGCATGGTGCAGAACGTAGAGTTGCACGCTTCGAAGTTTGTGCATGCAGCAATTCGTAAGGAAGATATGTCCTATGGCCAGTAGTTTGCCCGCTTTGAATGATGATTAGCCCACTTTGATTGTGTGAAAAAAAAGTTTTGGGCTATTTTGGGTTTCTGTCAGCCGCCTAAAATTAATCCTGCCCACATTGGATGCTGATTAGCCCACTTTGGCCGGGCAAAGGGGGGGGGGAGGGAGGACTCGAACCCCTTATATTAGGTACTTATTTCGAAGCCTGTTAGAAACAGGCGCATTGACGTCTAAGCAAGGTTACTCCTAACTAATTTCCTACGGCTACTCGGTTACCCTTAGGCTATGACCGGTACGCTTGAATTTCTTGGGAATTTTGCCCAATGGGCCACCGTTGATGAGCCCCCAGCTGGTGCCTGGCCGGGTAGAGTACTGCGACCGCGCCAACTCCTTGAGTCTTGTCTCCGTGTTAGTTGTGCCTTGATTGGTCCCGATGTCTTAGAGAAGAGCTTGTGAGTGATGGGAAATGAACAGAGAAGGGCAGCGGTGAGAGAGGAGAGCAGAAGTCGAAAAGGGCGACGGAGGCGGGGCTCGAACCCTCGGTCAGTTCGTGGATCAGCGGATGCTAACCCACTGGGCCACCGGCGAGCCCCTTTGGCCGGGCAAAGGTGTAGTAAGTACCTGTACGTGTCTTCAAAAGGGTTAATGTTTCGGTTTTTGATTGCGCCAAGTCTTCCAGTCTTATACCAGGTGGTAGTACCACCTGGTTTCTCATGAACAGTGTTGGGATTTGATCACGTAGAGCCAGGTTGTAACTTCCGAGTGGTTTTGGGCGATCAGGTCACCGGTCATCACAAGTCACAACTGAAAAACCACACGCGAGAGTTGATCATGACTGACTTGATAACGACGGACGAGGTCTTGTTCGACGATATCGTGGGGCTAATCGATTTCAGCGTGCCTCTCACCCCTCGGGTGTTTGCAGGAAGCTCCACAGACCCCGCGTTCTCCTTCACTACTCCTGTCGTCAGTCGCAATGCTGCTACAAAACCAATCATCTCCGACGTACGCGTTCACAAGCGAGAGGTTGAGAAGAAACGACAGCAACGCTACCGACACAAACTCAAAACCCTTCGGGACGAGCTGCAGCAGCAAGTGGACGAGTTGACTGAGAAGCTGCATCAGCTGAACGAGCAGAAGTCCAGAAGGAAACAGTTCAAAAGTTTACACAAAACACGACAGTTGACGAACTCGCAATGGGCTCTAGAAGCCGATCGACAGCATGGACATCGAATTTATTCGGAAGAAGAGAACAAGAAGCTCCTCGCTGCTATTCAGCAACAGGCTGAATACATTAAGGGGCTTCAACAGGTTGCAGGGGACCTTAACGACATCCCGATGCAGCACTAAAAGACCAGCGCTCTCTATATGACCTACTTGCAACAACTTGAAGGCTGCTACGCTCGCGTAGACATCATCATGGACTTTACAGCATGCCAAGTCTACAAGAAACGACGTACACTTCAACCCAGCGGCGGCAGGAAGATGGAGAAGTGAGCCTTTATCACCACGTGACAAAGGTAGCACTGCCCTACAGCTTTGACAAGACATGCGAGGCCTTGTGGGCGGTCGTCCACGAGCAAGAAAAGCCCGCGTTTGGAGGCTACGAGATAGCACCGGACGACGATGTTTTCATCAAGTCGCGCGTCCTGACGTCGATGAATATTGGACAATTAGTGCAGAGATTTATCTCTCGCTTTTACAAGGAGAAGGATCGACTGGTTCTTGTCTGGAAAATGTCGTCCGAGGGTGAAGGAGCTTTCAGTGGGCTACATGCAGAGGAAACGGCGTGGATGATTTTGCGACCAACAGCAACGGGTGTGATGCTGGAGGTTTGTGTACAACAATTACCTATGCGATTCAACATTTCTTCCAACAAGGAACCAGAGGTGGTCAAATTCAACAACTTGCTGCAGGAATCTCTTGAGCAAGACAAACTGAATTTTGTGGCGGCCTTAGGAAGTTGCTGCTTGACGACGTTTTGACTGGGATCGAATGCTAATAGCAATAAATTATGGATAACTTTACACTTTACCCTGACAAGATAAACATGTATTTTGCACTTGAGCAGGTTGTCGTGAAGGAAAGACATGGTGTGTACTCTTCCCAGTAGGACTCGACACAGTTGCGTAAGGATGAGGTGGCAGCGTTGTTACAGAACAGATTAACCGACGATCTACTTCATGTCTTCTAACAATTTTCCTAGCAAGACTGTTTCAGCTACAGTCACCACATTGTCCAGTGTGTTTTCACTGATTTGTTGCAAACTTTTGTAAAATTCGTACCACAGATTCATCAAATATCGTCTCTGTGGAGCTCGGCAGACGCACGTTTCAAACACCGTTCCACGTTCTGTCGGTGAAGTCGAATTTCATCCATCCAGTTTCATCTGCTCTCAATCCATTGAATACTCCAATTCGCTCGGAAACTAAATGCCAGGTCATGAAGGCTTGGTTGCTGAATTGAAATTGGCACGCGATAAAGTGCTGCCGTACATTCACTTGTATTCCTACACTTGAGTCGATGAAGCTCTCGATTAGCGTATTTTCTGGATCTTCAACGTCTTCATACCGTACGAAACCTTCCTTGTTGTGGTAGTGTTGCGAGCCAACTCTCCATAACGTACCCCCAGCTTTTAGAGGTGACATCGGCGGAACAACTCTCGACCGAGGAGAAAAGTACTCCACTAAATTATCGGTCACTTGCTTGTGGACAGATTTGGTTTCACTGGCAAATAACACGTCACAAGCTCGAAAAACCTTGTTTGTGATCTGGAAACTCGGGTCCAGCCCCGATATACGCCCGAAGATACACGGCGTAGTTTTCAGCACTGGTGGAACAACCAACGCGTTGGTTGTAAGGACTCCTGACTAAAGCCATCGCAGCGCTTAATTGCCCGCCGACAATATCGCGGATAGTCCAGTAGAGATCTCGTAGCAGTAAACAATTATGTGGTCGAGTGGCATCACTTTTGGCAACTTCCTTCTTCTTCGACAGTTGCAAGGCGGTTAACTCTCGAAGTAACGAAGCTTCTTGACGGAGGTGTTCCTTACGCATGGCCTTCTGCTGACGTCGGTATTCTCGCAGTCTCCTTTGCTGGCTGTCCAAGGGCGGAAAATCAATCATCTTTCGTATTAAAATGTCGCGATGACGTTCTCTGTTGCTTGCGTTTTGATGAGTGAACAGGTTTGCGCCATGAATACGGCAGAGCTTTTTTTTTGGTAGGACAGAAATCTCAGTGCAGTTACCAATTCGTTGGTTTGTCATTGCCAAATTTGCCATTACGTCAAGTGACTAAATGATGGTAGAGTCTGACACAGCATTCTCGTTAACACCCGACGTCTCCATGACCATCCGGCCACCAGAACTGGACAGATTAAACCAGAGTATTCTGTTCACCGAAACGGAAGAGCTAATTCGACGATGAACCATTTCATTTTCAAACGTCGGGAAGCAAGAAGCATGGTCCACAAAAGAAGAAAAGAATTCGTCAAGCCAACGAAGCTATCAAATGTCGTGAGTATCGACTCTACCGAAAGTGCGAGAATGTCAATTTACAACGCCAAGAAGAAGAGTTGTCTAACCAACTTGTCTAGGGTGTTGTCGGGATCCTGTACATCTTGATATCTTACGAAGCCTTCCTTGTTGCGGTAGTGTTCTGAGCCAGCTCTCCACAAAATAGCCCCTCTTAGGAGCAGACATCGGCAGTACAACTTTCGATCGAGGGGAAAAGTACTCCACTACACCATCGGTCACTTGCTTGTTCACAGATTTCGTATCGCTGGAAAATAACGCGTCGTAAGCTTGAAAAACATCGTTTGTGATCTGGAAACCCGCATCAAGCTCTTGAAGATACAGAGCATAAGCTTTAGACCCCGTAGGGATACCAATATGTTGGCTGCACGGACTCCTGACTAAAGCCATTGCAGTACTGAGTCGCCTGCCCACAGAGTTCCGAATTGTGTTGATGTAGAAATTCTGGTTGTTCATGAGACCGATCAGCTGCTGCTGTCGAGCTTCAGCGATTCTGCGTTCCTCCAGTAAGCGACTCGCGAGATCTCTCAGTAGTAAATAACTGTGCGACCGAGTAGCGTCGATTTTGTCAAATTCCTCCTTCTTCAAGAGTTGCAGAGTGGTTAACTTCTGGAGCAACGCAGCTTCTTGACGGAGGAGTTCTTTACGCTGATTCTTTCTGTTGACGACGATACTCTCGGGACTTCTCGGGCCGAAACAGTTTCCCTCGCTTGTTGTCAGGATCTGGGCTTCCACAGGACAGGTGATCATCCATTCTTGCTTAGTGTTTTGCGTTTTGATGAGTGAGGCCAGCGCTTGGCGTTCTAACCAGGTACAGTACTCATCTTCACTCAATTTTTGCGAATCATATTCATACGGGATTGCTTGCTCCGCTGCGACGACATCGAAGTCTTCTTGCCTATATTGTAACTAACTTGGGTGCTTTCATGACAGGGCCACTAACACGGCCTCTTCCAAAATGCAATTTGGTTCTTCGCGTCTCCGTTGATTTTTCGCAGATCACCCTCGGGCCTTGTCTTTCCGTTCTTGGTGGCTGTTTGCCTATCAGGAACGACGTCATACTGTACACCTAATTTTGAAGGGTACATTAGCTTTTTACACGAGAACTCAACCTCTCTGCTAGCACTCGATTCCAGTTAGAATACCGTCAAGAAGCACCCTCTCTAAGACCCTCACAATTTTATTCCTGTCGGCCTCAAGTGATTCTTGCAACAAGGTGTGAAACTTGGTCACCGCAGGCCCCTTGTTAGGACCAAAGTTGAACTGCATAGGCGCTTGCTGCGCACAAACCTCCAGCATCACACCCGTTGCCGTTGGTCGCTTTTTACACACTGCACCCACGCCGTTTCCTCTGCGTGTAGCCCACTGAATGCTCCTTCACCCTCGGACGATATTTTCCAGACGATAATTAGCCGCTCTTCCTCCCGGTAGAAACGAGAAATGTATCTCTGCAACAATTGTCCGCCATCCAACGACCGAAGAACGCGAGATTTAATGAAAACGTCGATGTCCGGTGCCGTCTCGTAGTCTCTAAACGGAGGGTCACCCAGCTCGTGAATTGCTTTTCCCAAGGCATCGCACGTTTGGTTAACCCTTCAACCCCCGTCAAAAAATCGAGGGGTATATTTTGATCATTATGTTGGAGCCACCAACATAATTAGTCTTGATGTTTGTATATGTCTACTCTAAGTACGATTTTGTTAGCGGGAGGGGTTGGGAAACTACAGTTTCTGTTCTCGTGTAAAGACGGGCGACCTCTAACATATTGCGCTATATGTAGGCAAAATCGCCAAGTACGATCCAGTATGATGGAGGATCCAACCTTCAGAAATGCACTTTTTATTAAAAATCAAGTTTTTGCACGAACACAAGTTCATAAAATGCATGCCTCAGTCGTACAAAGAGAGTGTATAAGGAACGCATCACTTGCTTACTCACCTCACGCATGTACCTTTGTATTTACGTATTATTATAAAAATATGGCTGTAGCTAGACATGCTTGGATTTACTGGCACGATCAAACTGAAGACGACGTATATGACAGTCATGCAAAGGTCACTAGAATTACAGTAAAATATAATGCACTTGAAATAATTTCCTCAAAAGTAGCAGCACTAGTAGTGTTATTCCCATCAATCTAAATCAAGATATGTACAGAATGGGCCCTGCTTGTGAGAACAATCAAGGCCAGTGATGCGCTTAGAGGGGGTACAATCTAATGGGAAATGTATTGACAGGAATTTATGTTCTTTGTTAACGAATTAGAAAGGGCTTTGCAAAGTAATGATGCACATAGCAAGGAAACAGCACCGTATTTCGTTACAGATCAGATAATGTTCTGTCTTTATCCATTTGTGTCGGTTTTCTCCTTTCGATTCGACCTACCCCTGTGCATCGCCACTTCTCTCTCACTTTTTTTCCACTTGTTTTTAGTATTGAGCTGCTTCCAATACAAAAATATAGTCTAAATTTGAATATGTTGGAGCCTCCAACATGCGTATAGATGCTGTGGTTAGGTTTTCAAGAGCTATACACCCATTATGTTGAGTGGCTCCAACATATGGGGTTGAAGGAATTAAAAAGTGTAGGGCAGCGCCATCTTGAATAAGTGGTTGAAGAAGTCCACTTCTCCGTCTTCCTGACGCCGCTGGACTGAGTTACGTGTCGTTTCTGGTAGAGTCTCCATATTGTAGAAGTCCATCACTCGACCAACGCGAGCATAGCAGTCTTGTAGCTGCTGTAAGTAGGTCGAATAGAGGGAACTTGTCATGGGCCGCAGCGTCGGAATATCAGGGAAGCACGGAACGTCTTCAGCAACCTGTCGAAGTACCTTAACGTACTCAGTCTGCTGATTGAAAGCAGCGACGAGTTCCTTGCGCTCTTCTTCGGAATGATTTGTGTATCTGCCGAACTCCTACACCTTCGACGGAAGCAACGCTTGATAAATCAGAGGTGAACGATTTTCACGAGGTTATGCGGCGAATTAGCAAGAAAACGCTGGACAATGTGATGACTTCGGCTGAAACGGCCTTGCTAGGAAACCTTGTAGAATAATCAGGTGTCCCAGTACGGTGTATAATAAGTTATTATACACCGTACTGGGACACTCGTAGAGTACCAGTGTATTTTCAGTCCTTGCATTTGCAGTTTCACAACCGCCAGTGCATCCCCCACTGATAATCGCCCTGCAATCTCCAAAACGATGGACATCGATCAAGATCACCAACAAGTATCAATCGGCAGTGAAATGCAACAAGGCATCGCGGTGGACAACACTACCACTCTCACTCTACCACCACATCAAGAGGAGGGCAGTGACACGGTCATCACTGGCCTACGTTAAAATCCGTAGCTCTTACCGTTTTTTGGTTTGGTAGCGTCAAGCGCGGCATCAGAACGGAACTTCTTCACTTTTGGATTTTTTCAAACAAGTCCGAAGAAATTCCTTGGGATCTTCCACGTTGGAGAAAATGATTTATATCCAAGACAAACCACAAACTACAACGGAGAAAATCCATGGGTTAATATGGACGACGAGACTTCTGGCTTGTGAATTGCTGAGGTACGTTGTTCACAGTCTACACCTGCTCAATGTGCCAATATTCACCCACTGGGCCCTTCAGCGAATCGCTTCAGACGCGCCAGGAAGAATAATGACTACAACGGCACCATGTAAACTGTGTGACCTGTTCCCATCAGTCGTGGAATTCGGATTAGGTTTTATAGTTTAAACCTGCTGAAGAACCTAGAACCTAATCCGAAAAAAAAAACAAAATTAGGTTTATCCACCACTGATAATAACACCTCTGCCACCTCACAGTCACGCAATTGCTGGCATCATTGGTTGTAATCCTGCTGGGATTAGGACGGAGATCTGTTGTGCCCTCGTTCTGACAAATTGTCACAACAGAAAACTACACGAAGTGGCTAAACAATGGTAGAGTCCGACACGGTCTTCTCGTCAACGCCCAACGTCTCTACTAATGCGAAGTTATCAGTAAGTGACGACAACGGGAGTACTTTGTTATCTCAAACGAAAGAGCTACTAGCTGAATTCGAAACGGGAACCTCCCGGTCTTCACCCACCAGCAGCAACGAACACGTCCTTAGCACGAAGAGCAGACATCGTCGAGCAAAAGAAGCCAGAAAATGTCGAGAGTATCGTCGTATCCAGAAATACATGAGGGGCGAATTAGGACGCCAAGTAGAAGAATTGACCGCGCAACTTAGCTTGGTACAGCGAGCACAGGAGCTGGAGAAGACCAGACTCGAGGCGTTAAGAACGCCAGCCTTCTTCGTATGGAAATCCTTCGCTACTCTGAAGATGGAAGAGCGGTTGTATGCTGAAGCGGAGCAGAGACGACCCACTGCAGCTGTAAGAGCTCAAGCAGTGTATATTGATCATATGAAGACGGTTCTGCTGAAACAGAACTCAATTGAGCGTGGAAGCCAGCCAACAGCACTGAAAAACCAGCGACAGGCGACAGAACGTGAGCTTTTCAAGTATTTGATTCAAGAATGTGACGAGAACTTCCTACGAATTGATCAAGTGTTTAAAGGCTGTGGATTAGATCTACTTGAGACTGAAGCGCAAGTGAAATCTCAGCAGCGACAGGGTAGTGATAGAGAAGTGGAATTCTACCAGGAATTGATGAAGATAGTGCAACCGTTCTCCCACTCGGAAACGTCCAGTTCACTGTGGAAGATGGTTCAAGAGTATTACGGCGTTAAGACAGATTACGAGCACTGCTGTGACGTCCAAGACCTAGAAAATACCTGTGCGTTTTCATTTCGAGAAAGGATCTCGCTGACCACGGGGGAGGAAGTATTCGTTCGGCAACGCGCTGTCTTGCGACGGTTTATTGAAGATGACCGCGTTGTTTTTACGTGGAAGTTCCTATCTGAAGGCGAGGGGATTTTCTACGGATGCATCAAGAGGAGACGGGATGGTGCACTTTACGCCCGTCAACGGATCAATTTGAGCCTGGTACGGTTCTTGCAGCATGCAACCGTCGAAACACACTACAAGCAACGACGAATACCGGGTTTGAACCAGAATGCCGGCTGAAATTGGAGTTCCATCGATTCTTGGAGGATATTGGTGACAAAGCCTGGGGATCAATTGTGTTAGAACTCGGGAAGCTCCTCATCGACGACGCATTTGCTGATGTTCGGCCATCTCCGGATATCGCTTTCTGCTTCAGAGGGGTTTAAATGGGATATTTGTGAAAAGGATCTGTGAGTATTGAATGTTTATCAAGCAATTTGACAAAGGTTACCTGTGGGGCAAAGGATCATACTACAGAAAATTGTTCTTTTTGGGGGTATCAACTAACGTTTTTAGCGCTTAAATTTCACGCGCTTTTGTTGGTTTAGCAGACATGGAATGACACACAAGTGACGAGAGTAAACCGCGTGGCCATGTTGTTTACGTTCAGCCACTTCACGTCATCACTGTTTGCACGTGGCATGAGTTACAAGGTCTTACGCTTATCATGACGTAGAGCCAGCAAACCACAACGCAAAAGCACGCCAAACACCACAAGACAAATCGACACACCATGATGGCACATACACTCGGAGGAACACTTCAACTGTCCGAAAATCTTCTTTGCTTAGACAAACTCAATGCAACGATGCCCCTCGAAGATGTAGAAACTCTGCTGATAGAAGAACCCGGCGTACTCTCCTCGACCAACACTTCGGATGATCAGGATGAGGAAGCGCTTGCTTCCGATAACAACACCGCCAAGTCCCATCGAATGGCTGAGGCGAACAGACGGCGACTTTATCGCCGTATGCAGACACGAGAACGCCACGAACTACGACGCCAAGTGATTGATATAGAAAAGGAACTCGTTCTTTTACGACGAGCTAAGGAAAACGAGAAGGCCCAGTTCAACGCCGCTCAGACGTCGACGTTTTGGTTCTGAAAATCTATCGCGGCTCAGCAGCGTCATGAACGTTTCTTGGCTGAAGAGGAGAATCAAGTGTTGACCATCTCCACCCACACCCAAGCGGCATATATCCGCACGCTTGTCAATATCGCGCGGATGCCGGAGAACAATCCAACTGCGTCACGTGGTCAAGATCAAGCAGTTAGCGACCACAGGAAACAACACTGTGGAGTGTCAGAGACTGATCTGTTTGGTGCTTTTATTCAAGGCCTGGATACCAACTGTAACCACGTCGACGAACTGTTGCAAGCCTACCGTTCTACACCGCAATTCGAAGCTCGAAACCTGACGGCACGCTGGAGTACAGCCAGCTTTACGTTAAGGAAACGATGCCGTTTTTATTGTCCCGAACCAGTCACTTCCTGTGGCAGTATGGCATTGACCATCGCTCTAATTTCCCAGATTTCAAGAGGTGTGGAGACGTTCCAGATCCAGACAACACTCATGCTCGCAGTTATCGGAGCGTTATCAAGTTAGACAACGGGTGGGAGATATCCCTGCGGAATTGACTGGTTTCACGACGATATGCCGAGGGGCGTGTCATTGCTTGGAAACTCGTGTCTGGAGGAGAGAGAGTGCACAATGGGTTTCAGTTCGACGAGAGCGGGTGACTCTTTCTACAAGAGTCGGAACATGGAACCGGAATTGAGCTGTGCATTCGTCGAACCCCGATGCACTTTACCAACGCGATGCCATGCAATCGAGAGCGATATGAACAAGCACTTCATCAGGTACAAGACAAGACAAGAGAGGACGTATTCATCTTACTTCATAATGTCCTCATCGACGACGTCTTTGAGCATTTGTAGACGTGAGCGAGACAGTTATTAAGACAATAAACATGTAACAGGTCGAATTACGCCACTGCCACCACATACTCACGCAATCGCTGATAACATTTGTCTGCTGGGATTAGGACATGGAGATCTGCTTTGCCATCGTTCTGACAAATTTGTCACAACGAAAACGTGTGAACTTTGATCACTGAAGAACAATGGCAGAGTCAAACATGGTGTTCTAGCGTATCGACGACCATACAACTCCACACGCCTTGAGCGAGGGTGTCCTGTTTGCTGAAAACGGAAGAGCTGCTAGCTGAACTCGGCATTGAAACGTTCCAGTCGTTAACCGCCAGCGGCGAAGATCACGACCAAGGCGAAAGAGCAGACTTCGCCGGGCCAAAGAAGCCGAGTGTAACGACGAGCTCAAAAATGCGGGAGGGACGCGCTACGAGTTCAAGAGGAAGCCAAGCAACTTGTCACGATTCAGCGAGCACAGGAGCTGGAGAAGACCAGACTCGAGGCGTTAAGAACGCCAGCCTTCTTCGTATGGAAATCCTTCGCTACTCTGAAGATGGAAGAGCGGTTGTATGCTGAAGCGGAGCGGAGACAACTCACTGCAGCTCAAGCAGTGTATATTGAGCATATGAAGATGGTTCTGCTGAAACAGAACTCAATTGAGCGTGGAAGCCAACAGCACTGAAAAACCAGCGACAGGCGACAGAACGTGAGCTTTTCAAGTATTTGATTCAAGAATGTGACGAGAACTTCCTACGAATTGATCAAGTGTTTTAAAGGCTGTGGATTAGATCTACTTGAGACTGAAACACAAGTGAAATCTTAGCAGCGACAGGGTAGTGATAGAGAAGTGGAATTCTACCAGGAATTGATGAAGATAGTGCAACCGTTCTCCCACTCGGAAACGTCCAGTTCACTGTGGAAGATGGTTCAAGAGTACAGCGTTAAGCCAGATTACGAGCACTGCTGTGACGTCCAAGACCCAGAAAATGCCTGTGCGTTTTCATTTCGAGAATGGATCTCGCTGACCACGGGGGAGGGAGAAAGTATTCGTTCAGCAACGGGCTGTCTTGCGACGGTTTATTGAATCGCGATAGCATAACATATTGATGGAACATGCAGTTAATAAGTAATTAAATCGCATTTTACAGAGAGAACGAGCTCGAGAGACGGCTAAATGACAGCATATGCGTAGTCAATGAGGAGCTTCTCGAGATCTAACACTGTTGCCCCCCCCAAGAAGTGATGGAACTCCAGTTTCAGCCGGCACTCTGGTTCAAACCCGGTACTAGTCATTACTTGTAGTGTGTTTCGACGGTTGCATACTGCAAGAACCGTACCAGGCTCAAATTGATCCGTTGACGGGCGTAAAGTGCACCACCCTGTCTCCTCCTGGTGCACCCTGTATAATACCCCCCCCCCCCTTCAGATACGAACTTCCACGGGAAATTACGCGGTCGTCTGGTCGACAGTTCAGTTTTTAATGCACAGCAAATAACCTACGTATTAAGAAACTTGACAAACGAACATAGTAAAGCCCGCGTTGTCTTGATGAGCTATGAAGTCAAAACAAGAGCTAGATGACAGAAAGATAATTTGATGCCAGAAAGTATTATCACTGACTTTCACATCAATCAATTATCGAAAGAGTGAGAATCAGAGGAGCAACAGAAAAGTGAGTACAATAACTTTAGTTGCATCGTCATGAACACTGTTCATGAGTATCCATCGTCACTGTTCATTGATCGCACGCTTGAGAACTCGTTTAAACTTATCGGCGTTTTGGGCTGGAGTGGTCTGCGACCGCCAACAAGACAAAAGAAAAGGAGACAGTCCATGACGAGATTCGCACACACTGATGGCGTGAGTTATTTGTACCGTCGAGGGCGCTTGAATTTGCATCAAGCGCCCTGAAAAAATGCATCACCGGGACGAAATGATGCATTTGTTTATTGCTCCTCGGTGCATCATTTGAGGCACTACTGTGCACAGACGGTGCCGACAAGTTTGTCTACCGAACGCAACACACTTCTGGTAGGTTATCGAGTTTTCTACAAGGGCGACAGCAGGGTCGCGAGGAAGGCGGGAAGGGAGCTCTCGAGGACGGCTACCAGGCATCTTGAATGAGTCGGAGGGTGTTCGGGGGGATACTTTTACGGTACGGCTAGGATGCGATTGTGGCAATCTGGTCAAGAGGACCTTCTAGAATTTACGACGTGCGACCTATGCAATTAACGTATAATACCGAATAAAGTTCCGCACTCTATTTTAATACAGTGCTGTCTTTTGAAAATAGCGCACTGTATTCAATATGCATCATATATCATTCAGTGTTGAAGTTACCTTTTGCAACAATGCTGACAGCTCAGGTGGTTAAGCTACCTGGACTTATTGAGGGCCCATTTGGGAGCAGGGTTGTCGCGGGTTCAATTCTCATTGAATGCGTTAATTCTCCGCATTGTGAAATGGTAAGTTTTCTCTCCAAGTTCTGTTCATTACCAGCCTAAGCGTGAATACTAACACTTCTTTTGCTAGACTATTCTTCGATGACAATGTCATCGAGAGTTTCCATGATCGACTCTATCTGTGCCTGAGTTTCATCATTCACATCGCTTTCGTTCTCTACACCTTCCTGCAGCTCCCATGCTGCCCGAAACTTCGAGCCGTAGACATCATGTTTGGCAATATGCCAGTCACTAGAGTTGCTACCAAAGCCACACGCCTTAATGCTCTTCCTCCACAACCTCTACAGGTGTTTCTTTCCAAGCTTGTGAGACCCACGACGTCACCAATGAAATATCTGGAGCTCTTGGATTGCCTGCTTTAGTGTATGTCACCTTGTCAGATCGCTTCCACTGCTCGATCAGCTTCGATATCGAATCTTTGAAAGACTTGTAGATGCCTACATCACCTGCTTGTAGATACGGAGTAAGACCTCCAGGAATCACAGCCATTTTAATCGCTCTGTCACTACAGCGCTGCTTCACTTTCTTGCAGATGTGAGCTCGCATCGAGTCCCACACAATGTACTGCCCGGGCGCCTGTACTACAGCAGGATAGTACCAGTCCAACCAGTTCAACAGGAGATCCTGGTCAACCCATGCTCTTTCCTGAAATGCAACGTAACATCCTCCTAGGCGCTCAATTGAGCCTCGGTTTTTGCGCTTCTAGATAAGACACGGAGGTAGCTTTCTTCCTGACGCCGTGACCGCAAGCATCACCGTGATGCGCATAGATGAAAAGCCAGTCGAACGAACCACGATGTGCCTGGCGCCAATGTCGTCTACCGTGCTTGTCCGAGCATCTTCAAAATAGACCGCGGTTTCATCCATTAGAATTGTTCGATCCAGGTTCATCTTTGGTTTGTGAAGCGCCAAAAAGTGCATGTATGATACAGCTCTACTCACAAGCACCTCATCCGTAAGCGTCGTTAGGTTGGTGCGCTTGCGCAGCGTGAGATCGTTGCGCTTCATGAAGTTTTGAATCCATGGGTCGGAAGCAACAAAGCGAATCGGGTCTTCTTCGTGCTCTTCCTCGGTCCTGCTATCCTGGAATAGCGCAATTGCAGCCGTAGCAATCCAGCACCGTGACACCTTTTCCTTGCGTATGCGTTTGTCGTACACCATGTCTACTAGCCGGTCTTCTAGCTCCCCAAGCAGTGGTTTTCGACCACCTCCAGCAATGCGCCGCCGAGCTCCATACTCGGCTAAAATTTGCTCTCTATCACGCCACCACTTCCGGTAAGCTGATGCCGCAATCCGCCAACCGCGTTGGCGGAGTAATACCGCCGCGCGAGAGGGCACACCCCCACCTTCGCTTGCAATCCACTCGATTGCTTGCTTCTTTAGGCTGATTTCAACGCTTTTTCGACGCGCTGGCATGGAAAATGAAGAGTGAGAGTTTTTTAACTTTACGTTAGATGGCTCCGTAACCATTCCTTTTTCGTTGGACACGAAAGGTCGCAAAACACGAAAGGTCGCAATCCACAATGACTGGCCTAGAGAGGACACTCTATTTTTATACAGTGCCCTTAGAGAGAGCGCTCTAATCGAAAGGCACTCTATTCGATAGGGGCATACTAATCGGTATTATACGTTATTACCGCCCCGGCTCGAATGCATCATTTCGTCCCGGTGATGCATTTTTTCAGGGCGCTTGATGCAAATTCAATCGCCCTCGACGGTATTTTTTATTTGTATGTAGTAAAAAATAGTCAAGTGACTCAAACCACCTGCCGCCCACGCCATCGGTGATCACAGTTGGTATAACTTGCGCTTGCCAAGGTACCAACTTGGTAACCAAGTGACCTTGTCTTATTACTGATCAAAATTTACAGCCAGTAAACCACAATGCAAAACGCAAACATCACCACAAGACATTTAAGGCTTACAGCGTTTCCAAGTCGCCAGCCATGTCATCTACACTAGGAGCGTGTTCCACAACGCTTCACCCGTCCGAGGGGGATAAGAATTCTCATCTTGGCTTGGAAAACCTCGACACCACCATGTTTCTGACAGACGCCGAAGCGTTGCTGGTAAAACAACTCCATCCACTATCGTCAAACAACACGTCGGATGATCAGTGCACGGAATATATAACTTCCCATAACAAAACCGGCAATCTCCATGAAGTCACTGAGGCCAGAAGAAGACAAATTTATCGCCGCGTGCAGAAGCGAGATCGCGAGGAGTTGCGACGTCAAGTGGACAGTTTAAAAGAGGGACTCGCTCGGTACGAGTTGCCAAAGAGAGAGAAAACGCTACCCAGACGCCGGCATTTTGGTTTTGGAAATCTATCGCGACCCGGCAGCGTTATGAACGTTCCTTGGCTGAAGAAGAGCAACGAGCATTGGTCGTTTCTTCCCAAGCACAAGCGGCATACATTCGAACACTCGCCAAGATTGCACAGCTACCAGAGAATAATTCATCTGCGTTAACTGAAGAAGATCAAGTCGTCACTGACCACAAGAAACAACGCTGTGGGGCGTCGGAACCTGAATTGTTTAATGCTTTTATCCAAGATCTGGATACGAACTGTGAACATATCGACGAATTGCTTAAAGCCTGCCGTTCAAAAGTTCGAAAGCCTGACGGTATGCTGCAGTACAGTCAGCTCTACATCACGGAAACGATCCCTTTTTCGCTTTCCCAGACCAGTCGGTTCCTCTGGCAGTTTGGCACTGGCCATCACTCCAGTAACCCGTCTTATAAGACGTGTGCTGGTGTTCGAGACCCAGAAAACACAAGTGCTAGAAGTTTTCGCAACGCCGTCACGTTAGAGAACGGAGCGAAAGTTTCTCTGTGGAATCGACTGGTTACCCGGCGATATGATGAGGGGCGTATCTATGCTTGGAAACTTGTATCTGAAGGAGAGGGGGGACACAACGGCTTTCAGTTCGACAAAACAGCGTGGCTGTCTCTGAATGCGTCAGAACTTGGAACTGTAATCGAGATGTGCATTCAACGAACCTCCATGCATTTTACCAGCGCCATGCCCCGCGATCGAGAGCGGTTTGAACGAGCACTGCACCAGCTACATGACAAGTCAAGAGATGACATCCTTACCTCTCTTCAAGGGGTCCTCATTGACGACGTGTTGGAGCATTTAGACATCATGGATGCGGATATGTAGAACATGGCATGTAGTTATTTTAACCCCTTGTCTACCGAAATTCATGACACCAAACACGTAACTGACGGTACTTTTACGTCATAACTTACCCCATTGCAAGATACTTAATGAGTATCATGTGTTGGATTGTATGGGTCCTGACCCGAGTCAACACCAAATTTAGGACTCAATCAAAATATCTGTTTTCAAAATAAAGTATTTTGAAACCTTTTTCAGCAAACACAAGTGAAGGTGACATGGGGAAGCCATCTGGAGTGTCTATCCGATCCTATGCAGCTGCCGTAGCGCCGCGGAATACGGTTGAAGCGATAGAAGCAAGTGAAGTTGACATGCAGCTCGAAATTGACGAAAGCGAACGTGCTACAATTCAGACTACGCTTGAAACGCGACCAATCAACACTAAGCGTAAGTATGACGCTTACCAGAAAGAGTACATTCAGTGGTGTTCTGCTCGCGAATTCCGAGATCGAGACACGGTAACTGGGGGCAAACTTCATCTTTTCCTTTCGAGTATGGTAATTGGGCGAAAGTCAAAGCTGAACAGCGAAAAAACGATTGGCGGGTCTACGGTTTGCGGCTACACGAACGCAATTGTTGATCTCTATAACCAACAGGTTGCCCTTCGCACAAATTCGAATCAGCACCCTCGAACACCAGCCGTGAAGCAACTCATAAAAAACGTTCAGACGCAGACTACTGCTACAAAGAAGAAGAACTACGAAGACAGAGGAATTGGCTCCCTGTTGGATGGATATTCTTCTGCGGACCAGTTCCAGCAAATTTGCAACACATTTTTTTCTCTCGATGACATCCGCGGTCGTACAGCATTTCTGTTATCCCACTTTGGGCTACTGCGTGGAGAAAATATCCGTGATCTTGAGTTTGCAGATATGTTCTCTCAAAAGTTGGATGGTGAAGGTTACCAGTCCTGTATTGCCCTAGTGATACTAGTTCAACATGGAAAAACCAACACATTTGGAAAGTTGCAGCATGTTGGGTACATGCGAAACAAGGACGTTCATATATGCCCTGTCGGTGCCGCTGCAATTTACTTTTTTCAATTATTTCACGTTGATAGAGAGCCATTCCCCTGTTTTCGTTACCACAAGACTGGTACGACACTAAGTTGTTACGTGGACGGCAGCGGGATAAATCAATCACCTACGAGACGCACAAAGCCAGCTACGAGGCAGTGTTCAAGCACTTAGGGCTTACTTTTAACAAGAAGACGCATATTAATCGGCAACAAGGTGTGCGTCATCTCGAAAGCGCGGACGTCGACATTTCTCAGACTCGACGCCATGGACGATGGGGACTGGATACGTGTGAGGCAGTGTATGCTGCTCCCCTTGCACGCGAGGCAATGCGCGCACTGTCAGGGCATCCACCCCGATCTCGATTGTACTACCTGGAACGTGCATCTGTTGATCCACCTCTAGAACTGCAACAACTCATTTTTCCTGAACTGGAATTATGCGAAACCAAAATGTTAGAGGGGGCATGGGAAGAAAACTTAGCAGCTCGTGGTTTTTTACAGTTGTTACGGTACCTTCGTTCTGTATTTCTTCAAGATGCAGCGGTGCTGTATGACCTCCTCCCCTCTCGGTTCCAGCAGCATCAAATTTTAGGTGACGCATTTCAACGTTTTAGAGCTCAAGCTCTTGAAGTGGCTGCGACCGCTAAGTCCCCGGTTGAAATGCAATTACAAGTCGCGATGCCGTTGTTATCTGCTCAAATATCTAAACAACACGCAGAAGTTATGCAGCGATTAGAATCAAATCAAGCCAAGATCGCTCAAGTCTTAAGTGAAACAAATACCAGTCTCACCTCGATGCTGCGTGGGCAGATGGAATTTAGACTCGTGCCACTATGTACTACTCAATCTACAAGTGCTGCAGAAGGAATACAAATATCATCATCAGTACAGCGTCATACACCGATTGCAAACACGGAAACCCCGACGACCAGTGACGTACCGAATTATTCTATGAGCAGAGGTATCCGCACTGTTCGGGAGTTATGGACTGAATGGCATGTTGGGCTCTCCGGATATCCATCTATAGCACACCTTGAAAGCACCTACGGATGCAAGTGGAGATCATCGTCAAAGGAAGCTAAATTTTTTTCAAGACGGCTGAGGATTATTAAATACGTACGATCGTTGATGAGTGCAGTTGAGTCCGCAGAGGCTGCAATAGATCGTGCTGAGGAGGAGCGGGGAACGCGGAGCATTGATGCATTTTCAAAATACCTACAAAGAAAGAAATCAGTGTAGCCATGATCGTTATTGCCGATATGAACACAATATTTGTCCCTATTTGTCGCGTTGCACGTACATTTGCGAAATACCATGTTGGTAATCTGCCTCAGGAGCACTGTTTAAGTCTGAAGGTGTAGCACAGCACTCCCCCGTCAAGTTTACATCACTCTACACCAGCGTATTTACCGCAGTGGTAGATATCCCCCGGTGACGGAGCGTCCTCGACGTCGTTGAAAATCGCAGTTCTTGTTCACCAACTACACGGCTGCTTGGAAGAAGAAGCTGTGCATATCTCCGCACAAGTAATGCATTAAACGTCAAGCAAGTAGGTGCCCTGCTTATCAGACCGACGGTGACAACCGTTAGTGGCGACAGATAGCACAACAATCAAAGTAAAGACGATCACGTACCAATCACTGATTCAGATTCTCCTTGATACAGTAGGTAAATATGACGCGCAGGCACCTGAACGTGCTCCTTGTAGACGACCGAATCAGCTGGTGACTGCCTTTTATCGTAATGCTCCTGTGGTCAGTATCTCTTCATATAAGTATGCTCTGGGGCGAACTCTTTACCGAGGAGTCCTTGTTCACGAGATGAATTTCACTTTCCACCAAAATTAATCACAAATAATGGCCAATGAAGACGTGGTATGTAGGTCATGACCCTCGTGCCGATATCCTCACGTAACACACAAAAAACCAGCTGATATCTTCAGATAACAGGTCACAGGGTCATGACCTAGTCATGACTTTTTCTTTTTTACTTAATGAGTATCATGTGTTGGATTGTATGGGTCCTGACCCGAGTCAACACCAAATTTAGGACTCAATCAAAATATCTGTTTTCAAAATAAAGTATTTTGAAACCTTTTTCAGCAAACACAAGTGAAGGTGACATGGGGAAGCCATCTGGAGTGTCTATCCGATCCTATGCAGCTGCCGTAGCGCCGCGGAATACGGTTGAAGCGATAGAAGCAAGTGAAGTTGACATGCAGCTCGAAATTGACGAAAGCGAACGTGCTACAATTCAGACTACGCTTGAAACGCGACCAATCAACACTAAGCGTAAGTATGACGCTTACCAGAAAGAGTACATTCAGTGGTGTTCTGCTCGCGAATTCCGAGATCGAGACACGGTAACTGGGGGCAAACTTCATCTTTTCCTTTCGAGTATGGTAATTGGGCGAAAGTCAAAGCTGAACAGCGAAAAAACGATTGGCGGGTCTACGGTTTGCGGCTACACGAACGCAATTGTTGATCTCTATAACCAACAGGTTGCCCTTCGCACAAATTCGAATCAGCACCCTCGAACACCAGCCGTGAAGCAACTCATAAAAAACGTTCAGACGCAGACTACTGCTACAAAGAAGAAGAACTACGAAGACAGAGGAATTGGCTCCCTGTTGGATGGATATTCTTCTGCGGACCAGTTCCAGCAAATTTGCAACACATTTTTTTCTCTCGATGACATCCGCGGTCGTACAGCATTTCTGTTATCCCACTTTGGGCTACTGCGTGGAGAAAATATCCGTGATCTTGAGTTTGCAGATATGTTCTCTCAAAAGTTGGATGGTGAAGGTTACCAGTCCTGTATTGCCCTAGTGATACTAGTTCAACATGGAAAAACCAACACATTTGGAAAGTTGCAGCATGTTGGGTACATGCGAAACAAGGACGTTCATATATGCCCTGTCGGTGCCGCTGCAATTTACTTTTTCAATTATTTCACGTTGATAGAGAGCCATTCCCTGTTTTCGTTACCACAAGACTGGTACGACACTAAGTTGTTACGTGGACGGCAGCGGGATAAATCAATCACCTACGAGACGCACAAAGCCAGCTACGAGGCAGTGTTCAAGCACTTAGGGCTTACTTTTAACAAGAAGACGCATATTAATCGGCAACAAGGTGTGCGTCATCTCGAAAGCGCGGACGTCGACATTTCTCAGACTCGACGCCATGGACGATGGGGACTGGATACGTGTGAGGCAGTGTATGCTGCTCCCTTGCACGCGAGGCAATGCGCGCACTGTCAGGCATCCACCCCGATCTCGATTGTACTACCTGGAACGTGCATCTGTTGATCCACCTCTAGAACTGCAACAACTCATTTTTCCTGAACTGGAATTATGCGAAACCAAAATGTTAGAGGGGCATGGGAAGAAAACTTAGCAGCTCGTGGTTTTTACAGTTGTTACGGTACCTTCTGTTCTGTATTTCTTCAAGATGCAGCGGTGCTGTATGACCTCCTCCTCTCGGTTCCAGCAGCATCAAATTTTAGGTGACGCATTTCAACGTTTTAGAGCTCAAGCTCTTGAAGTGGCTGCGACCGCTAAGTCCCCGGTTGAAATGCAATTACAAGTCGCGATGCCGTTGTTATCTGCTCAAATATCTAAACAACACGCAGAAGTTATGCAGCGATTAGAATCAAATCAAGCCAAGATCGCTCAAGTCTTAAGTGAAACAAATACCAGTCTCACCTCGATGCTGCGTGGGCAGATGGAATTTAGACTCGTGCCACTATGTACTACTCAATCTACAAGTGCTGCAGAAGGAATACAAATATCATCATCAGTACAGCGTCATACACCGATTGCAAACACGGAAACCCCGACGACCAGTGACGTACCGAATTATTCTATGAGCAGAGGTATCCGCACTGTTCGGGAGTTATGGACTGAATGGCATGTTGGGCTCTCCGGATATCCATCTATAGCACACCTTGAAAGCACCTACGGATGCAAGTGGAGATCATCGTCAAAGGAAGCTAAATTTTTTTCAAGACGGCTGAGGATTATTAAATACGTACGATCGTTGATGAGTGCAGTTGAGTCCGCAGAGGCTGCAATAGATCGTGCTGAGGAGGAGCGGGGAACGCGGAGCATTGATGCATTTTCAAAATACCTACAAAGAAAGAAATCAGTGTAGCCATGATCGTTATTGCCGATATGAACACAATATTTGTCCCTATTTGTCGCGTTGCACGTACATTTGCGAAATACCATGTTGGTAATCTGCCTCAGGAGCACTGTTTAAGTCTGAAGGTGTAGCACAGCACTCCCCCGTCAAGTTTACATCACTCTACACCAGCGTATTTACCGCAGTGGTAGATATCCCCCGGTGACGGAGCGTCCTCGACGTCGTTGAAAATCGCAGTTCTTGTTCACCAACTACACGGCTGCTTGGAAGAAGAAGCTGTGCATATCTCCGCACAAGTAATGCATTAAACGTCAAGCAAGTAGGTGCCCTGCTTATCAGACCGACGGTGACAACCGTTAGTGGCGACAGATAGCACAACAATCAAAGTAAAGACGATCGCGTACCAATCACTGATTCAGATTCTCCTTGATACAGTAGGTAAATATGACGCGCAGGCACCTGAACGTGCTCCTTGTAGACGACCGAATCAGCTGGTGACTGCCTTTTATCGTAATGCTCCTGTGGTCAGTATCTCTTCATATAAGTATGCTCTGGGGCGAACTCTTTACCGAGGAGTCCTTGTTCACGAGATGAATTTCACTTTCCACCAAAATTAATCACAAATAATGGCCAATGAAGACGTGGTATGTAGGTCATGACCCTCGTGCCGATATCCTCACGTAACACACAAAAAACCAGCTGATATCTTCGGATAACAGGTCACAGGGTCATGACCTAGTCATGACTTTTTCTTTTTTACTTGGCTTTAATATAGCGTACATAGCCACATGCGGGAAGCTGTATAAGTTCTCAACCGGTTTTCTCAAATCATGTCGTCTATCATACGACGTACCAGACTTCGCAAGACTTGCAATGTCGTAAGTTGTTTCATTGCATAAAAAAACGATGAACATAACAGCGCAATGAATCGCACGACAACACAATAGATAGTAAAGAACAAGCAGCAAATCAAGAACAAGTTTCATTTTGTCCTGCATACGCAGTGCCAACGGGAAACACTCATCAAAGACGACTTCAGCGCAGTTGCGCGAACCCACCAGTCACGCCTCGCCACTTTTGCTTTCCTCATCATCAGCGTCTCCATTGTGGAGCTCGAGTTCGCGGCGGGTCTTCTTTCGCTTGCCAGCTTCCTGTCTTGGTCTACGAAGCACAACTTTTTTGCCCAGTGTCGCTGGAATACTTTGACCGCAGTCAAAGTCTTCATGCCATATCGCGAAGCACGTTTTTGCTTCACCTGTATAGCTGTGCCGGATCTTGTTGCAAAGCCAGCATTTTGCAGCATCAAGGGAGCAGCGCTCGCAAAAGAAGGTCGTGGCGAAAGACTTCTTCTTCCGGTCTGTTCTCAACAGAGCACAAACTTTGCAGGAGCGCTGGCGACGCTTCTGTACGCCACTCACCGTGACCCAGTCATCGGATTGCTCAGGGGCGTGTGAAAGGCGAACGGGCGTGCGTCTGCGCTTCTGGGTGTAGGTAGGTGGCGTCACGACCACTCCGGCGAAGTCATCGGCTTTCACCTGCAGTAGCTGGTTCTGTAGCACGGCGTACCATTCTCCTCGTGTCATAGCCGCCGTACCTGCGAGCCGCGCCGTCTCCTTGTGCGAGATGAAGGCGTTCACTAGAGCAAGATCAACAAAGCCCAGAAACAAGCACTTGTAGTATTTCTTAAACCTCGTTGAAGTTTGCAGTGAGAACGCTTGAAGGCGGAGTTGATCATGCACATCAACTCCGCCCATCCAGCGTTGGTAGTCGGTCACAGCTTCCGGACACGGTACAGTTATCGAGCCTTCGCCTTTGACATTTCGCTTGATAGTGCTTCCCGCCATCGTCGAGCCCGTGCACAAGTAGTGCACGGGTTTGCTGTCAAACCAATGAAATGCTACCATGCTGGGAACATCCACGGAGCGAGTAAAGGTGAAGGTGCCTCTTGGGATGCTTTGGGGGCGAGTCTTGCGCGTCGACTTCACATTCTTGTCGAAACCAAGTCTGTCGGTCATGACAGTTCCAAGCATGTACACACTCATGCCGAGAAGTTCCACAGCCAGCAAAATCGAAGAGTAGAATCTATCGATGACGATAAGATGCCATTGCCGCCGCGAAGTCGACTCGAAAACGGTCTTCAGGTTTCGAACGACGGCTGCAGCACCTGTCTTGTGGTCGAATGAGAAGTCACCTTCATCTCCCGCGTTGCGTTTCCCGGCATACATCTCAAATCTGGAGTAAGTTACGACATAGCTGGTCAGATATAACAGGAGGTAGTAAGTTACGACATAATTGAAATAGAACATACCTGTGGCAATATGCCGTTCTTGAATCACACAGCATGAACATTTTAGAACCGTAGCGGTGCGGCTTATCCGGCATGTACATACGCGTAGTGTTACGTCTCGAAGTGGAAGGCAAAACACCTTCGTCAAAAGAAAAAACACCAGGAAGAGACCAGCCAGCCAGAAAACGCTGCTGTAACTTTGTGATGACAGGCCGAAGTTTCCACAGCTTGTCCTGTGTCCGTTCCCCTTCGTTATCAACGAAGTGCAAGTCACGGAGAATGTCCTGACACCTGTTCCGACCCATAAACCGACCAAAAGTCCCTGCAGGTATAGCACCATTCTCGGACATTGACCAGTGATCCGCAAAGCTGCGCTTTTGTGGGCACATCATCCGCGCGACGAGAAGGCCTATCACGTGCAAGATTTCATGAGTCTGGTAAGCCGGCGACGATTTCAAGCGCCGGCGAATCTTGACAATAGTCTCGGGTTGGAGCTGACTACTTCCGCGGCCACGGCCTTCTTGTCTCGCCAGTGTAGCCTGCGCGCGCCGCTCCATTTGTTGTTGGTTGTACCGGTTGGTCTCGTCATTTATCAAGACCCACAATGACTTGGGCATAAAGTAGAAGAAGCTCAGTAACGGGGAGTGGCAAAGACTACGCAACTCAAGCGTCGGCTTGGCTTCTTCCATAGCTAGGCCAGGGTAAGGAGAACCTCCTTCTTCAAAACACGACGACGGAGGCGTCCAGACCATCGTACGTAGCACGGCCGCGCGCTCCTTGACTCCGTTCGAAGTGAGTCTGTCCGTTCCTATTTGAAGAGACGCGACAAAAGCTTCGTCTAAATGCACCGCATCTTGTTCCGACACAACGTCGTCATCGTCACTTGGGACTGCATTGGTGTCTTCATCCCCCTCAATACCGCCTTCACCATCACTTTCACCAGAGCTAAAGCTCACGTAGGCATCCAGGTCCTCGTCTTCAGATACAAAATTCACGTCTTTCTTGACGGAAACCCGCAGCCGTAGCACTCGGTCGGTCGTCGGAAGTGGGATATTTGCCGGTGTGTCATCACTTTCGGGCCCTGAGGCCTCTGATAGTAGCTGTAAGCTTGTAGCGGCGCTCCTTTCCGACTCCTCACCTTGTATATCGCTAGGCGACAAATCAAACGCACGGGCAACAGCAGCCTGTGAAAGGTCGACTTCTGAGTCGCTAGACTCGCCAAACAAATTATCCAGTGTGCCCTGTGAGAGTTGAGCACTCGTGTCGATCTGGGACGCACGAACCCCATCAGCTTCCACGTCGATACCAGCACTGCCGACCTCTTCTTGTGCTTCCTCGTCGCTCTCGGCCTCTTCGTTGCCATCGACATCTTTCAGCAGCCCCGATTCCACTACATAAGCGACAACAGCATCCTCTCCAACAAAACATTTACCACCCTCTGGACTCACGTACGACCACTCCGTCTGGATTCCGCTTGGCCGCTTCGCAGTCCACCCAACGCCAAGCAGTTGCCGCCACAAATGTCGAAAATCGATGTCTCGGGCGACAGCTTTGACAGCAGCGGTTTTTCCACGTGCGCTTGACCGGATCCTCGCCATCGAGCAAATTCTGGAATGACTGGCAGGCTGCCAGTGTCGGCGTGGGCGGTTTGCGCGTATCGCATTCCCGCACACGCCGTATCTCCTTCCCGCACCCTAACCGCGCCCTATTTCTAACTCTGCCAGTTAGACCTTTCGCATCTTATTTTTCTTTTTTGACTTAGCTACAGTATGGCCCGAGCCATTTCCTATTGTCAAGCGCTCTATGGCGTAAGTTATGACGTACGGATTTTGCTATGGCGTATCTTACGACGTCGGTAGACAAGGGGTTAAAGAGCTTACACCAGGAGTAGACTTAGTGCTCACTTCTATAGGAACAGCTATCTCGCAATTCAGTTTATAGACTGTGGATTGGATCTACTAGAAACAGAGGCGCACACGATAGTGATGGAGATTTACATACAGTAATATGTATTATAGAGTTCAACAACACGTCGTTGTCAGAACTTTGTCCAATTCATCATTGGGGTTGCAAGTATGTCACAAAAAACTTTGAGAGGAAAAAGTGTGATAAGCTCAGAATAGTTCTGAGTATTCATTTGAAATACGTGTAGTGGTTCCAAGGTCTAGCAGAAAGTTGGCTCCCAGGTTGCGTCGTCCTCGCTAACTACTGTAAACAAGTCAGCATGATTCGTCAAGGAAAAGTGTATTAGAGACAGCGCACGTGTACAGTGATGGCGTGAGTTTTTTTTTTATCTTCCACACCGGACACGTTGAGTGACGAGAGCAAACGACGTAACCATAATGTTTACAACTATTTCACGCCATGATGTACTAGAACCAGCAAAACACAACGCAAAAATCACGCCAAGTACCACAAGACAAGCATCCGCTTCAACAAATATCATGGCATCTACACTGGAAGAATCATCGCCAACGTTACCGGCGTCTGAGGACCCTCCTCTCGACTTGGATGATCTCGATGCAACGATTTTTCTGAAAGATGCGGTCGAACAACTCCATCCATTCTCCCCGAACAGCACTTCGGATGATCAGGACATGGGAGAGCTGACTTGCCATAACAAAACCAGCAAGCCTCGCCGTGCGAGAGAGATCAATAGACGGCAAATCTATCGCCGCAGGGAGAAGCGAGAACGCGAAGAATTGCGACGTCAAGTAGTCGATTTAGAGGAGATGGTCGTAAGTTTACGACGCGTCAAGGAGGCTGAGGAAGCCCAGTTCAACGCTGCTCAGACACCGTCGTTTTGGTTCTGGAAATGCGTCGCCACGCGGCAGCGTCATGAACGTTCCTTAGCTGAAGAAGAACAACGAGCGTTGGCCATGTCAACCCGTGCACAAGCGACATACATTCGAACGCTCACCAATGTCGTGCGGACACAGGAAGACACATTCCTTGTCCTAACTGAACAAGACGAAGCTGTCCGTAATGTAGTAACACAAAGCTGGGAGTCAGAGACGGAATTTTTCGATGCTCCAATCCAAGACTTGGATACCAATTGTGCACCTGCTGACGAACTGTTTCAAGCGTGCAGCTCAACGCCCCCGCTCCAAGTTCGAAAGCCTGATGGCACTGGAGTACAGTCAGTTTTACACCACGGAAACGATCCCCTTTTCACTTTTCGAGACGTGCAACTTACTGTGGAAAATTAGCACTGGCCATCAATGTGGTTATCAAGACCACAAGAGGTGTGTCGATGTTCGAGACCCAGAAAACACCAAATGCTCGAACATATCGGAACATCATCACGTTGGAGAATGGAGTGAAAGTTGCCGTGCGCAATCGACTGGTTACACGACGCTACGACAAGGAGCGTGTTTCTGCTTGGAAGCTCGTCTGTGAAGGAGAGGGGGTGCACAATGGTTTTCAGTTCGACGAGACAGCATGGCTGACACTGAAGCCGCCGGAATTTGGAACTTTGATCGAGATGTTCATTCGACGGACGCCAATGCACTTTACCAGCGCAATGCCATGCGATCGGGAGAAGTTCGAACAAGCAATGCACCTGCTATTGGACCAGACAAGAGACGACATTCTTGCTGCGATGCAAAGTGTTCTCATCGACGATGTCTTAGGTCAGATAGACGTGAGTGACGGGAAAATCTATGGAGCTCGAGGTTACGGAGCTCGAGGTAAGGTAAATCATCAATTTAGGGCCATCAACCATTTTAAGGCCGTATTTTAACTGCCAATCACGTGAAGTTTTTCACAGAGCAAGTACTTTATTGGCTAAAACACACTAAATACGAATACCTTCAAAAATTAAATTTGTAAATTTGGCGCGAGGTGTCATGGCTCCAGGCGATGACAGATCAGTCGCCTACATGGTTGGCGGCGAGCTTATTGAGGGCACATTATGGGAGCAGGGTTGTCGCGGGTTCAAGTCCCGTTAATTCTCCGCACTGATTTGGAAAGTAAAGCATCTATTCAACCTCACTGTGCCAGACACTCGACTAACATTTTGTTGTTTAGAATACAGCTGAACAAGTGATATGCGCTACATGTACTTATCTACACCTTTACCTGCAGTTGTAGTAACAGCTTTCTTAGACGACTTGGTTTTTTGCTGCCAGCCTCAGCAAGTTCCTGGAGCACTTCATGGGTAAACAGCATCCCCCCAACTGCGACTCGTTTACGCTTTGTCGTCTTCTTCGGCAGGGGCTTCAATTGTTGGCCTGCCACTTGACCTCCGTAAGCTAATTTCCGTCGAAACTTGATCACAAGTAGAAATATAAAAGGTGAAGGTGGAATAACCCAAACCTCAAATGGTCACAAAATGACACTCACTCAGCGCTTTCAATACTGAAAGCAAGACTAAATTCGGCCGTAAACTGATTAAGTCGATTTTTTTCTTCTCCACGAGCATGTGCTTAATTTCATTGGTCTGCTACTACAAAAAATCGAGAAAAAATCTCTGGTTTGCGAAGTTTCAGAAACTGTCTCACTTTTTGTCAACGCATAAGTAGATGCCGAGTAATTCGAGCATCTTTTATCTCGGCCCATATTTGATTTTTTACTTACCAAAAAATCATATGTGTCGACCAAAATAAAAATAGTAAACACAAAATTTTATTTTATCTCAAATGAATTAACTCCGACAGTAATTGTCAAAGAGTTTATTTAATTTGGCGAAATGGGCAACCAGAGGAATTACTGTTAGTATTTCGCTGCTGTAAGTGAACTCAATTAATATGTATAATGCTGTAGCACGAAGAATACTTTTGAAGTATCGGATTGCTTTGGATAGGTGAGCAGGGGCCGAAGAACTGTGAACTGTGCATATCATGCAAATTGTGTAGAGCTGTCGACTTCGCGGTGTCGACTCAGATGACGTCCTGACGTCCCACAGTCATCGAGCGACGTCGATCTGCCAACCCGTCGACAGCCATCATTCTGTCACTATTTTGATTTAAAGAATAATCGTGCGGAAGCAGTTTGATTACACAACGGTCTAGTGAGTTCACGGATCCCATTAGAGCGGGAGGGGAGGCAACACACACAACGGCAACATGTACGCGCAGAGTCTAATACTCAACTGCGTCGTCATCTGGTTGGTATACAACAGCGAAGATGGCCCGTATAAGCCACTCACGCCCTCATTGCCTTGGAAATCGTCGTGGTGGAGGCTGTGGTTACGGGGTTACCGTCACCACGAATGCGTTCGCTGTGATCAGTGACAGGAAAGTGGATGCATTTGCCATCTGCTCAACGACGGCTGTGTATGCTGTGACGGCTAAGAACAAGAAGTAGATCTTCTGCTTGAAACACTTGGACCTCGGTGTCAACATGATCAACAAGGTTGTCTAGGTAGTGTGTGGCTGGCTATTAGTTAATGATAATGTCGATTCCGCTGACAGTTGCTGTATTGTTGGCGGATGGTACTGAGCAAGGAGATGTCCAAGGAGCAAGCCAAGAAACCAGCGCGACAAGCCCCGAGAAGAACACATCCAAGAGAAGATTCACTGTACTGCTCATCGTCTCGGCTACAGTTGTAGCATTAGGTGTTGTCGCCGTCAAGTCCCTCTGAACGCTGATGGTCTGCCAAGACTTGTGGAGCAACTGTCTATCAATCACAGAGGCAAACCTGAACTCAAATGCAGCGAACATCTCGTACAAGTACGCGACGGATAAGGTGTATGTGCAGGTGCACCACCTTGGGAGTGAGCTCACGTACAATGGCTCCTACTACACTGCCATCATGCTGTTCGACGGCAAGATCTTCAACGTCACATAGTTTATGGAGGCAGAAATGCCTATGGCATTTGACGTGGAACGTTCCCACGAGAGGAATCTTACGCATACATGTATAACAGACACAAGGAAAGAACGGTTTGAGGAGAAAGGAATCGATAGCTGCGTCTTTGCGTTATTCGCACTCAGTCTCGACGATACTCAAAGGTCATAGAGAAGTACCAACCCACTGCGATACAATTGCGTTGAAAACGGTCTGCTCAGACGCACCAGGCTCCACGGAAACGTTGGTCAGCTGATATGGAGCATCATTTCCCTTTTGAAGCCGTTCCTTTTCTTGGAAAGCGAGTAATTCATCGGGGTGGAGGTTTTTTCATGTGTGGAGCGACAATGCTCCCTTTCGAATAGACAGCTCAATCTCGCAACTTAAGCAGTAGAAGCCCCTAGCATGGTCACACGTGAGTTGATCTATTGGGACACTGGCGGGCTCATCGTGAGCGATACACACAATAAACTGGCAGTTTGCTTTTACTGGCTGTGATCTTTTTGGTACGGAAAATACTCTCCCTGCAGGTCAATATTGATCGCATCGACCGCTTCAATGCGAACCTCCATCTTGTACCAATTTTGGTTGTTCCCCGTTGTGTTCGAACTCGACTTTCTCTCGGAGGTGACGTGTGTTCTTGGTTTTGCCGTAGTGATCACATTGGAAATCACGTTGTCGAATTTCATGTGCCTTGTTTTTCTTGTTATGGGTCTTGGTCACGTCAATAACTTGGCGCCGATTCCATCTGTGAAGGGCAGTCTCTGCCTCTTCATAAGACTCAAAGACTTGTTCCGGAGGTGGCGGAATGAGGTAGCTCGAGGTTGTTGCTGCAGGTGGTGCCGATGCTGGTGTTGAAGCCATAATTGAAGAATGAATGGACTCAAAAAGAGCAAAACTCACAGGCAAATGTAGGTTTCGAATAGCACACCATTTCATTTGCGATAAAATAAAATTTTGTGTTTACTATTTTTATTTTGGTCGACACATATGATTTTTTGGTACCTCGAGCTCCGTAACCTCGAGCTCCATAGATTTTCCCGTGAGTGACACACTAAACGTACATAACGTAGAGGAAATGACGTGACCAACATTCCCACCGACATTGTTTGCTTACCGACCCTTCCCCTACTTGGATTACGACAATGGCCAGCCACATTACGCGATCACTGGCAGGTGCCGCCTCCCGCATTTGGCTCTCGTGGTGCTTAAGTTGTTTATGACAATGACTGACTCGGTGTTCTTAGATGAAGTCGTGAGCTTCCTACACAATATTGACGACCCGACGGTGTCTGGTGCGGAGCTACTGCAGTCGCTCGACAGCAAGGAAGACCCACTAGTCTCCATTGCTGACGCGGACATCGCGTTGCAGTTGCTGGACGTGACGCCAATCGATGGACTCTTCGACGATGACCATCACTCTGATCATCACTCTGCTGCAACGGACAGCGACTGTACGTCCAATGAGACGGAGAGTGTTGCCTCCTCTTCTTCCCCAGCAAGCACCGTCGTCGTGGAAGACCTTCGCAGCAGAGATGCCATCCGACGCAGTACATACAGACAGAAGCAGAAGGCACAAAAGGCGGATCTGTATAAGGAGGTGGAAGATTTGTCCACTCAGTTGTCGACGCTTAAAAACAAGAAAGAAGTTGCTAAAACCAGGAGCGGCCTAGGACTGGCCCCCACAGTGATGTGGAAGGCACTGGCCAACCGACATCTGCAGGCCAGACTCGCGTCAGAAGAACAGCATGCTCGGCTTCGTGAAGCTGTTGAACGTAGAACAACATTGATCAGAGATTTAGGATCATTAATCAGAAAGAGAATCAGTGAAGAGCAGCACGACGGCGACGGTAGCAGCTCGCCAAGCAAGAGAGCTCGCGTACAAACGCCCGACATGGCGTTGTACGAGACCTTCATCAAGGAACTGGACGAGGTGTACGCCAGAACCGACAACATTTACAAGGAAACGGAGATGGAGGGTCAACCTGACGAAGAAGGATTTTATAACGCTTCGCGCTCTCTGAGGAAGAAATCGAACTACCACGAACTGATAGGCAAGTCGACGACGCCATTCCCGTTTGAACGGGTGAGATCTCTTGTTGGTCAGATCAAGTGTATGGAGAACCGTGCGAACAGCGAGAAGATTGAGATTCCGGGCGTGTCTGACGAAACAAATGTAATCAAGTTCCGCATTGAAGCACGAGTGGGCATGGCGGTCGGTTCTCTCGTGCAACACGCCATCACACGTCGCTACAACGAAGCCGATCGAGTTGTGATCATCTGGCGGAAGTTCACGGAAGGAGAAGGAGTCTACGCTGGCATGCACTCGGACGAAACTGGATGGAACATTATTCGCCCAGCTCCTAGCTGTGTGGACGGTGGCGGCACTGTCATGGAGTCCATCATTCGTTACGTGCCCATGTCTTTCAGCACTGTGAACTCTACTGATGGGAAGTTAAAAGAGTTTGCAGATACTATCATCGCCGCCGGAGAAGAAGACTGCCAAGCGTGCGTGCAAAAGCTGGAAGCTCTTCTTCTCGACGATGCCCTAGGTGTGTGTTGAATAAAATACGAAGTAATTTATCCTACGGTGGTAATTTATTGATTATGCAGTCAGTGACATTCACTCTGGTGTTTACTGCGTGCTGTCCAGTATTCATTCGATTGGCTATAAATAGTTTTGTTCACACACGTACAATAATTGGCACAAGCGAAAATGACGGACGCAATGTTCATGGACTTCCTCCGCTCTGGTGATGACACTGCCATCCCTGGCACTGAGCTGCTGCAGTCTCTGGACAAAACCGACTCTTTGTCATCTCTACCAACCGACCTCCAACTGGATTCCGCTGCTTTTGACGGGTTTTTCAGTAATGACAAAAGTCATACAAGTGACAGCGACTGCACGTCTGCGAGCGCTATTTCCTCCTCTTGTTCTCCTCAAAACACAGGTGAAGTGATTAATATTCGCTCCAGAGACGCTATTCGACGCAAGACGTACCGAGAGAAGCAAAAGGCGCAGAGAGATGCGCTACAAGAGCAGGCAGAACAGTTGTCCAATCAGTTATCAAGTCTTCAGAAGAAGAAAGAGGCTGCAAAAGCCCGAGAAGCACTGGGAAGGACAAGCACAGCGGTGTGGAAGGCTCTAGCAGACAGGAATTTACAGGCCAGACAGAACGCCGAGGAGCAAAAGGATAAACTACTGGCAGCGATTAAGAAAAGGTCCGCACTCATTAGTGACCTTGGAAAGCTCATTAGAAAGCGAATCAGCGAGGAAATGGAGGAAGATCCAGGATTGCCACCTAAAAGACCACGCACTGAGATACCGGAGAAGGCTCTGTATGAAGCCTATATCACCGAGCTGGACGAGATGTACGCCAAGGTGGACAGCATTTTCCAGACCACAGCGATGCAGACGGAAGGCGACGATTATGAACTCACGAAGCTGTTCTACAACCCCCCACGTTCGACCAACAATGATGCCACGTATCATGAGTTAGTCGGATCGTTTTCCACGCCGTTCGCTTTCGAGCGTGTTTGCGCGCATGTCCAGGAGATTTGCTGCATGGAATTCCGACCTGGGTTCGTATTATTGGACGAACCATGGATTCCTGCTGACACGACCATCATAAAATGCCGGATCGAGGGCCCGGTTGGTCGCTCCATTTCCCAGCACTGCGTCATGCGTCGCTTTAATGAAGACGACCGGATTGTTCTCGTCTGGAGGAAGTTCTCCGAAGGTGAGGGCATGTTTGGTGGCTTGCACTCGGACGAAAGCGGGTGGAGCATTGTCCGACCGTCGCCAAGCTGTGTGAATGGAAGCGTTGGGTCAGTGATTGACATGGTGTCCCGCTTTGTCCCGATCAGTTTCGGCGAGGTGGTCGCTTCTAATGCGGCAGCGAAACTATTCGCCGATATGCTCATCAAGGATGGCGAAGATATCTGTCAGTTAGCACTGCAGAAGTTGGAAAAGATGCTGCTGGACGATGCACTGGGCGTGTGTTGAGATATTCTCCACCTTCACTAATTTAGATCTTTTGTGGCCGTTTACTTCTCTGGTGGAAGAGACTTGGATAAGTCTCTCTTTACTTTTCGTTCGCCTGCTTTTCACCAACCTCCAGCAGTACAGCAGCGGCACCGCACAGAACGGTTCCTACGGCTGGATTACTGTACTGCAGTGTCACGTAGAAGCTGTTTACTCCGCGCACCATCACTCCCGGGACGCTTGTGGCTGCTGTAGCTTTACCCATCAACAGGTTTTCTCCTGTCCTACCCGCTGTTCTGCAACTTCTTTAATTTTTCTCACTCCGTCACTTTACGAAATGACGAGCCTCGAAAAGATGGACGACTTGGTACTCGACGAAATAGTGGACTTCATTCAAACCTCTGATGAGCTGGCACTGCCCACTGCTCTAACGTTTGCAGATCTGGACCAAGATGGTCTTTTTACAGATGCTGGATCTCTTTTACACGCTTCCGTGCCGGAACTTCTGCCATTGGACTCCATTCCAGCGTTCACCAATATCGCACCAGCCACCGAACAGACTGTAGCACCAACCCAGGAAAAACACCGTTCGAAGGATGCCATTCGACGAAGCGAGTACCGCAAGAAGCAAAAAGCGGAAAAGGAAGCCCTTCGACGCGAAATCGACGAGTTATCTGCCAAATTGGACAAGTTACAAGATTCTTCTGAGGATGGAGGAGTATCTCCATCTACTGATGCAGCGCTGTCAAGTTGTTTGTGGAAAGCTATTGCAAGTCGTCAGAAAGAACATCGAGAAGCTGCGGAAGAGGAGCAACTCCATTTGCGAGCTGCTATCAGTTCTAGAGCCACGTTGATTGAGGACCTCAGCGGGTTTTTGAGGAAACGAGTACATGATGGAGCCATCACAAGTGGTACAGACTCTGAAGGAGCTTCTCGAGTACAAAAACGGATGCGACTCGAGCCAACTGATTCTGCGTTGTTCGAGACGTTTATCCAGGAACTGCATGCTGTTTACTTACAGACTGATGAAGTTGTACGGGCCTGTGAACTGTCCGTGACGACGGAAGCTCCGTTTACCACGAAGCACAAAGATGGGGAAACGGAGTACTACCAACATGCAGATAGGCAGACATTACCATTCAGATACAAACAGACGTGCCACTCTATTTGGCATTTGGCTCAGCTCAAACACCGACAAGAGGATCGAGAGATATTCGAAGGAGTCGAAGATCCTGAAAACATGATGGCCATGAAATTCCGAATTACAAGTCGGAGAATGGGCGAGACGGTGTCTCTACTACAACGCGTTGTCATCCGCAAGTTTCAGGAAGCGAACAGAGTTGTGATGGTGTGGAAAGTGTTTACTGAAGGTGAAGGACTCTTCCGAGGAATGCATTCCGATGAGACCGGGTGGTGTGTAGCTCGACCATCGACAACCGAGTCAGCTACTGGGACGATCCTAGATACCTTGTTCCGGCACGTACCGATGCATTTTAGAAGCTCCTCTAAATCGGAGCCTGTCGTCAATGAGTTCACAAAACTCGTCGTGAGCACTGGAGAGGAAGAAAACAAGACAGTATATGAAGCATTAGAGAAAATGCTGCTGGATGCCACTTTGAGTAACGTAACAAGCTAGCAAAAAAAATATACGCTTTGCACAAGTACTTCGTCACTTTAAAGTGCGGCCTGCGTCTTCACTTATACATCAACCATTATCTGGTCCGTGATTACTCAAAGAAACCACGCAAGTCGCTGTTGACTTGATCCTTTACTAAGTTACTTACTTTTTTTCCGTGATTACTCAAAGAAACCAAGCAGTTGACTTGATCCTTTACTCATCATTTACTTTTATCCTGTCCAGCGCACCAGAGTTTAGCTCACACTGTCAATTTCGAAATGACGAGCCTCGAGAAAGTGGACAATTTAGTTTTCGACGAACTAGTGGATTTCATTCAAGCTTCCGACGAGCTGGTGATGCCCACTGTTCTTCTGCTTGAAGATTTCGACCAAGATGAGTCTTTTACGGATACTGGGTCGCTTTTAGACTCGTCCATGCCAGAACTACATGTACAACCTTTGGACTCCATTCCAGCGTTTACTAGAATCGCACCAGCCACTGAACTGTTCGTAGCACCAAACCAGGAAGACCAGCGGTCGAAGGATGCCATCCGACGAAGCGAGTATCGTAAAAAGCGGAAAGCGGAAAAGGAAGCTCTTCGTCGAGAATTCGATGAGTTATCTGCCAAGTTGGACAAGTTACAAGACGCATGTGATGGAGGAGTATCTCGTAACGCTGCACTTTCGAGTTGTCTGTGGAAATTTATTGCTAGTCGACAGAAGGAACATCGAGAAGCTGCAGAGGAAGAACAGCTTTCTCTACGAGCTGCTATCAATTCTAAAGCTACGTTGATAGAAGATCTCAACAGATTCTTGAAAAATCGCATAGATGATGGAACCAGCACAAATGGAGGTGATCATCGACTGCAGAAGCGGAAGCGGCTCGAGCAGATTGATTCTACGTTGTTCCAGACGTTTCTCAAAGAGATCCACAGTGTTTACATACAGACTGATGAAGTTGTAAGAACCTGTGAGAAACCAATGGCAACCGAGATCCCCTCAGTCACCAAGCACAAAAATCGAGGAATGGAGTACTACCAACACACGGGTAGACATTTTTTACCATTCCATTTCCAGCAGACGTGCTACAGTATTCCTTTTGGAGTTTAGCTCAGCTCAAGCACCGACAAGAGGATCGAGAGAGATTTGAAGGAGTTGAAGATCCTGAAAACATGATGGCGTTGAAATTCCGGGTCACAAGTCAGAGAATGGGCGAGACGGTGTCTTTATTGCATCGAGTTTTCATCCGAAGGTTCCAGGAAGCCAACCGAGTTGTGGTTGTATGGAGGATGTTCATCGAAGGTGAAGGGCTGTTCCTGGGGATGCATTCTGATGAGACTGGATGGTGTGTAGCTCGACCATCGACAACTGCAGCAGCTACCGGGACGGTCCTGGATATATGCTACCGGCACGTACCGATGCACTTTGATAGCTCCTCAAAGTCGGAAACCATTGTCAATGAGTTCACGAAACTCGTTGTAAATACAGGAGAGGAAGAAAACAAGCTAATACTTGGAGCACTAGAGGACATGCTGCTGGATGTCACTCTAGGTAACGTAACAAGCTAAGCTAAGCTAAAAATCACAATTGATCCACACTGATCAAACGTGTCTTGTCATGCGCAACAGTTGCGCCTCCATCTCTCGGTAGATAAAACTCACGTCTTCTTCGTATGAGTTCACCACCAAGTTCATCAACATGTGCGCCTGGGTTGGTGTCGCTGTGCAATCATCAGAACGTTTCGTAGTCATGCGCACACATGATCTCATAGACGTTCTAGCTGCTGCGGACACAATGTCGTTACTTACTTGTATCTGCTGAAATGGTGTCATTCGCTCCATCACTACCCACCCCGTTTCATCCGTGAACAGCCCATCGAGATCCTTTTCACCGGCTGAAAGTCCTCGCCACATCAAAACCAAGCGATTCGGCTCCACGTATCTCCTTAGCACAAGTTTCAGATCTAAAAAGGTTGGACCAGTTTCAGGCGGAAGCTTCGATGCCGGGGTTTGTAGGCGAAATTTCACAGCAAAAGTGTGTTCAGGCCTTGAAACGTCTGGATATGAGCAGCTTCGATGCGCTGATACGCTTTTCCGACAGCTTCCACCCAAATGCCACAGAACCCACGCGTTCCAAGCAGCATCAATTGCCAGTTTGAAGTCGAATGGGATCACCCTCGTATCTCTCAACTCCAGTGTGGATAATCCATTGCACTGTTCTCCATGTGAGCTGTCCAGTATCTTCCTGCTGGCGGTCACCGCCCCCAACGGCACTTCACTGATGGTATGATCCTTGAACACGTCATCCACTTCACCATACGCCAAATCTAGACCGTTTGCCAGCATATCCAGCTCTGTTCTGTCAGTATCGTCCAATTCCAACTCCAAATCCGTAATACCTTCTTCATCTTCAGCCAATAGCAACGGATTCGCCACAGTTCCAAGTGCAGCCGCTGTAGCTGCAGCACGGTCTGAATTCTCCGCACTTCCACTTGTTCTCGTACTTAATTTGGTTTGCAATGAGTTCCCCCACTTTATATGTTCCGCTAACTGCTCCCGTAGCTTCTGGTTCTCGTTTTCCAGCCTCTTTTCGTGCTTTTAAATGACGTCGGGCGATATGTCTCCATGCTGGTACAGTACTAACGATTCTGCTGCTGCTAGAGGACATTTCTCTCTGTCGCTTCTTCCTGACAATCGAAAGATGTTTTCGGGCCTGTTCTAAATGCTGTGCAAGCTCTACGGACTGCACACGCAGTGCCATAAGTTCACGACGTTCGCGGTCTCGAGTCGGAGTGGTGTGGCTGCGCTTCTTCCTCGGTTTTCTGGGCAGAGGCTTTGTCGGAAGCTAGAGAGGAGGTGAAAGGATGCACAGAATCTGTTAATGTAGAGGGGAAGTTTGTAGCTTCATTGGGGTCGTGGGGCGCTTGTAACGCAGCCAGGAAGGACAAGTCCTCGACTTCCTGGGACGCCATTATGTTCGGTTTAGAAATGGTCCCAATTAGACTCGGACCATTATTATAGTCTAAGTGTAAAAATGACGAAGAGATCGTTGATGTCCTGGTGCTGTATAGTCTTTGTATTCTTTTTAAAACTTCCGAAAGATCTTCTGCTCCAATTCCATCTTCTGCTTCCTTTGTCGCTCGTAGTGCCGAACTTTGCGCTTGGGCCTTGAGTTTTCTGGACAGGTTGACTACATGCACCAAGAATGAATGAAGTCAAGTGCTGATTTTCGTTTTTTTAAAACACTGTGTATGTTTTGTTTACCCGCAGTTCGATGGCCATAAACTCATGTAGAGGGTGTGAAGTGAAGTTGTAGAAAAGGTAGCATATTTGAGTAATTACAGCATTAAATTCTAAGCATCGAGACCTGTTAGCATGTGCTCCAACAGGAGCTCTTTGGCCCCGTTCGTGATCTCTCTACTATTTTCTACTTCCTCTGATTAGGAAAGATCTCAACAAGTCAATATGACGGGTCAATAGGATAGAAACCCTCCAGAAAGTGATTGCATTAAGATTGATCGTATTAAACCGGTATTAAGGCGAAGACGGACTAAAGAACACCGCACTACGGTGTGGATCAAATCTACGAGTAAACATAAACAAAGGTTATTACAACATCTAAAATATAATTTTTGACAGTCTTCACCAACCTCGGTCTAGCAAATGCGGCCAGGAACATTTGAATCGCTTGCTGTTAAAGAATCGAGGTGAAGTTTTCTCATCTTTGAACACTAGGTAGCTCCTCTTGTCTTTGTCTGCATTGAACCATTTCTCATCAACATGTATGACGTCTAGCATTGGGTCAAACTTCATCGTTGTCTCGTCCAAATTGGACAGAACGAACTCACTTATTCTCGTCTGTCAGCGCTGGTTTGATGCGGCTTGTACGCCGTAACAGGACCTCTTCCTTTTGCAGAGCTACCACCATGTAGGTCGAGATCCCAGCATTCGCAGCAGCACGGCGGACAACCAGACGCTCTGTAATAGGAACAGCCCGAACCTTGACACACAATTCCGAGCGATCACGTCGTTTTCTACCGCTTTTTGCCTTGATATTACTTTGCCAGGCATCATTAGCGCCTGATTCAGCTCTAGCCGTTTGGAATGACCGCCAGAGGTTGGTCATTGTAGCCCTATCACGCCCCAACTCCTCGCCAGCTCTGGGCACAATCCTCGGGGTAGTACGCCGTTGATACTACGCTCTAGCATCTCGTCGATGATTTCCCGGCGCTCTAGGTCGGTCGGGTTAGGCGCCATGGTGCCGTATCGGGCACCAGGCCGCTGGTATCCTCCTGGCAGGTTTTACGAAAATGAGAGGTGTGACCGGTTGTCTTTAGAAGTCAATGGTGGAGGAACGAGGACGAGTTGTGTAGATATTGTAGTATGCGTGAAAAGCTGAGATCGTCAGCTTCTTTCTAGTCCAATCAGAGAATCGATAGCAGCTGATTTGACAAAATTACAGACAGTTCTTTTTCATTTGTTGAGATCTTTCCCAATCAGAGGAAGTAGGAGAATAGCATGGAGTAAATTTTCAAACCGAGTTGCAGTATCTCCTGCATGGACGTACAACGGAGTCTGCTGCATGCAAACCTCCACGATTGCTTCAGTTCCAGTCGATGATGGTCGAATAATGCTCCAACCAACCTCTTCGGTCTGCATCCCTGCACACGAGTCTTCGCCTGAAAGAAGCGCCTTCCAAACCAACACGGTACGGTTGTCTTCTTTAAACTTCCGGACAACCATGCGTTCCCTTAAAGACAAGCTTATCCCACCTGGAAAATGTTTCGTGACACGAAACTTAGTTACCATTGTGTTGTCTGGGTCGTCGATGTCTGGGTAATCCTCCCTTTCATCCTGCCGATGCATCATGTGCGCAAGCATCCAAATGGAGCGACTCGTTTGCTCGTAACTGAAGAGCATGTGTTGTCTTCTAACAAGCTGGACACAGACCGCACTGCCGTTTGTTATGACAGAGCGTTGGAATTGCGAAGTCTCCGATGACGGCGGGTTAAGTCCGCAATTACGGAAGATTGTCTCGGTCTGTTGATACATATCGCCGAGCTCTAGCATGTCTGTGACGTATAGAACGTCGTCCGATGGCTTGGGGAATACTGAAGGCGGTAATTGAGCTGCAAGAATGCGTGAAATCTTCATTCGATAGCGTACGATGTCTGTCAGGTCATCGATCAACGCTGCATTCCCTTCAATAGCTTTCTGGAGCCAATCCGTCCGGGCTTCCGCTGCCAATTTCAACTGCAGACGATGTTTAGCCACTGTCTCCCATGCAGAAGGCTTTGACTCTTTCTTGGTCTTCCGGATCGCCTTCTTCCGCTCTTCTAGTCTTAGTCTTAGAACCTCGGACTGTTCACTAAACTCTAGAGTCAATACATCCATCTCGCGCTTCTGTCGTTCGTAGTGGCGTTGTAATCGCTTGGGTATTCTCTTGGGACTAGGTGGGCATACCGACTTCCTCTGTTTATAGCGGTCACCCGTGTACATGGTACACCGTACCACCATGAACATGTATGTACAGATGGCTACAGAATTAAAGTTAAAAAAAAAACATAAAAAACTGTTATGTATCAATATCGTCTCCGATTCATACACACTGGCGCTCAAGGACTCAAAGGATCAGCTGCTACCGTGTCGCTCTCACTAACCAACTCACCAAAGCATTTCTTGTACCCTTTCGCTATCACCTCGATCGAGAGACTGTCCCAAGCCTCTCGTATCCATCTTGCTTCCATCGAAAACGGAGAACCTGGGGGCATGAGCTTGCGTTGTTCGCTCAGATTCACGACCCAACACGCACGCAATCTGGAGAAGTCATCCCACAACAGCAGTATTGGGTTCTTCATGTCTTCCCCACCGCATTTATCATGGCAAGTTTGTCTCCTGCCGTGAATGACGCTCGTCGTTTGCCGCGCATTCGAGCTCGTAGAAGCAAAAATGAACGTCCAGTGGTTTGGTCCAAAGGAAAAGCAACTGAAGTGCCAGACCAAACCACTCTAAATTATGAAATGACTGGTCAGTGTCAAAAACGCGTACCGTTGTGATTCGGTTTTGTACGACCGTTATAAGCAGAGGAAATTCACTATTCTCTTTCTTGACTGTGATTGGCTGACCGTTATATGCAGGTGACCGGTATAAACAGAGGAAGTCGGTATATGCTTTCTTGGGGTAGTTTCCATGGTCAATTGGAAATCGAGGGAGAACGGGGGAGAATGCATCACGTCACGCCACCAAAGCTGGAATGAGAAACGAAAGGTGGTCACCAGTTTGACGTTTACTCGATAGTCGAAGTCTCTAATGCACCATAAACAAAATAGTTTTGCTCACAAAATTCACAAACTTCGCAGCTCTAACAGCAGTAGTTGAGTGTTTAACGCTGCTTTCTCGCGCTTTTGTCGATCGCAATGCCGAATACCTCGTTTAGGAGCTTTAGCCATTGGACTGGAGGTCTTCATCGAAGGGGTTGCAATGTGATAACTTGGCACCGAGTCCAACGTCAGCAACGTCACTGAGGTGAAGGCTACACCAAAACTCAGATTACCCAGATAACGAGGCTCCTTCGTGACCATAAACTACTTCCTCCGGCTTTCTCTTCCATTACAACAGATGCAGATCTTCATCGTCGGTCCCCACCTGGATGTGCTCCAGTGCCTCGTCAAGCAGCAGCTTGTCCAGTTTTCTTGAAATATGAAGATTATCGTCTTCTGCTGCCTTGAGAACCACCGCGGCAAATTGATCTGTCAGGTTTCTATCGGAGCTCAAATGCATCGGGACTAAACGAGAGCACGTCTCCACAACTGTACTGGCATCCGTAGGGGAAGCACGCACGATGCACCATCCCGTTTCGTCCATGTGCATGCCCCAGAACACACCTTCACCTTCAGTGAGTGACCTCCAGACCAATACAGTCCGATCAGCTTCTTCATATCGACGCATAGCGTAGTGAACCGTCATAGACGCTGTCTTGTTGTCCGCGTAGCTTCTTTTGACTCGAAACCTGACCGCCAAAGTGTTTTCAGGATCTTCAACGCTGTAGACCTTTCGGTTTTCATGTCGGTACGCTAGAACAGCTAAACGCCACAGGAAACTGCGTGTCTGGTGGTATCCGAAGGGCATCAACACTCGACCACAAGACTGGAAGAACTCAGTTCCGTCTTGAGTCTCTCGCGTTGTCTGGATGATTGAGGAATGATGACTTGAGTTCATTGCACACATCTGGAATACACTGGCGGTTTGTTTGTAGATACTAGGTAGCTCGCGAACGTATTGCTGGATCAATGGGGACTTGGACTGCTCCAATCTAGGGCTGTTGCTTTCCACTAGCTTATTATGAAGCAAGTTGCTTACATCTTGGATCAAAACGGCTTGTTTCCGTACTTGTTGTCGTAAATTACGGCGCTCATCTGCAAACCTTTGCAAAGCTCGAATCTGCCGTGATGCAGTGGCTTTCCACGCCAAGGTGGACGTATCCGCATCAACTTTGCTTCTCAGAATCTCAACCTGCTTCGAAAGCTCTCGGATCTCCCAATTCAAAGCCTCTCGCTCACACTTTCGACGGAGAATTGTCTTGCGTCGGCGAATTCGATCCTTTAGTCTTCGGATCTCTACCTTGCTCAGTTGCTCCTTCATCTCAGTTTCTTCTGGAACAGACTCCATAGCCCGTGCGTGCTGGATGTCTAATTGGACAATGATTCTACACTATAATACAGTTAGCGACGTTCAAACCGTACCATCATCAAGATCACCACGCCAACAGTGATTGTTGCTGGATTATCTAACTCTACACTGGACTCATCCGTAGGCTAAACATTGATTCCTGTCAGTACGTCATCTAGAAGGAGAGATTCTGCGCCATTTGTTGCTTCTTGCAGGTTTTCTTGGTGTAAAGTTTGCAGCAATTCATTGTAGTGGGGGGGTTCACACCGGCAAATTTCCAGTAGGCGACTTACATAAACCAGTCTTTTTCGTGTCTCGTTTGACCGAATTTGCAGAAGAGTGGTACTTTTTCCGAGTAGGGAGATCAGCTACTCGGAATTTCTTCAGTTTGCAGTAGGGGAGAATCCAAGAAGGCCATGGCGAGCGTGGAGCAAGGTCAGAGCCACTCGTAGCGTAAGGGAGTAGCGGGGCGATGTCGTAGCTGTAATCACCGTCGCTCTCTTCACTGCTACTCTCTCCATTATCTTCGCCGCGTTCAATAAACCAACGAATCGCGACCAGATCTGCTGGGGATACCGACTTCCCTTTGTCTAAGGCGCACCCTATCTTCGGGTGATGAGCAGGTCTCCAAAAAGTTGATCTTCGGAGATGAGCAGTCAAAACCGTGGTATCGATTAGCAGAATGCCTACGCAAAGATTCACTCGTCGTTGCCAATACGGTATCGGTATCGGAGTCGATTTCGCCGATCTGTTCGTCCAGAACGTGCAAGCCAGCAAGCTCGGCAGCTCGTTCGCATTGCAGTCTCGGCTTTTGTGAGCTTGGACGTTGTAGCTTGTAGCAACTTCAGTGGCTTTTAGGCTAAGCATGAGCGCAGAAACTGGAACGCCTTCTTGCCTCAGGTCGTTGATCCAGTCGACGATCTCGCCTTGCGGGCTGAATCTTGAATGGTAGCACGCCACAAAAATAGAAGCGCCAAGTTCAATGTCGCCTTTGACAGAGGTAGTGATTCGTATCGCTATGATTGGTTGAAACCCTGTGTCGCCTGTATGCGGTGACGCCTTAGACAAAGGGAAGTCGGTACGCTGGCCTCCGCCATTTTGTCTGTGTTCTCTGAGGCAGCTGAAGATTAACCGGTTGGAAGGCAACTCGCCGATTTCAGTAAATTTGGAGAAATGGACTTTCTTGTAATCTACTGGAAATTTGCCGGTGTGAACCCCCCCACTGGGGGGGTTCACAGTAGGTGGCAACCGTTTTCGGGACTGCATCAGCACTGTTGAGATGTAGTGGAACCTGCTTCATACAAACTTCCATGACTGTTCCGGACCCCGACGCTGACGGACGAAGGATTGTCCATCCGCACTCGTCCGTCTGCATGCCTCTGCAGGGTCCTTCACCGGCCAGGAACGACTTGGTGACGAATACCATCCGATTCGGATCTTTGAATCTCCGACACACGACGCGCTGCGTTATGGAAGCGACTTGCCCACTTGGAAGACGATCCGTAATACGGAACTTCATGGCCAACGTGTTCTCCTTGTCGTTATTACCAGCATACTCCTCTCTCCTCGTGCCGGTTTAGGAGATGTGCGAGCATCCAGATCGGCTCGCACGTTTGCTCGAAGTTGAAGACTACCCGTTGTCTTGAAATGTACTGACTCGACACGCCGTTGCTATCGGGAGTCACAGAGCGTTGGAACTCCGGGCTTTCCGACGTTGGAACGAGTCCGCAAGTACTAAAAACTGAGTCTGTTTGGGTGTAAAGCTCGTCGCAGTCTTGTAAATCCAGTGCGTACAACAGATCTTCCGTTGGTTCCAGGAAGAGCTCAGGCTTCTCTTCATTCGAAGAATGGGCAGCAATTAACGCTGCAATTTTGAGATGCTGACGAATGACGTCCTTCAGGTCTTTGATAAGCTCCGTTTTGCCAGTAATTGCCGCTTGGAGCCACCTCCTCTGAGCTTCTGAAGCTAATCGGGTTTCGAGATGTCGTCTGGCCAAACTTCGCCACACTGAGTTGATTGGCGGAGGAAGAGGCTGTTGGTCTTTTTTCAGCTTCTTCTTTACTACTCTGTCCCGGAAATGTTGCACGAAAGTGCTTTTCCTAACTTTGATTCGCTGAAACGCGCAATCAGTGCGTTTAATTGGCAGAAATGAATAGGGCGCACCCTGTGCATTTCAACGGTGTGCGCAGCTCGCCGTGAGCCGCAAAATTGACCGCGAATCAGCTACCGACTTCCTCTGTTTATAACGGTCACCCGTGTACATGGTACACCGTACCACCATGATCATGCATGTACAGATAGCTAAAGAATTAAAAAAACATAAAAAAAATACTGTTATGTATCCATATCGACCCAACTTCTCCTACAGCGAGATCTTCCGGTGTTTTTTGCCCTTGTCTTGTTCTGGCACGCATTGAAAGCTTATGCCGAGATTTAAAAGCCGGGGACCAACTCCATGACGCGTCAAACTCAGTAACGCCATAGCTTGTAGCTACGTCTTTGGCCTCTAACGCTAACATCAGATTTGAAATAGGTACGCCCTCCTTTCGGAGGTCGTTTACCCATTTAACAAGTTCCTGTTCAGCTTCTAGTGATAGTACAGTACCTACTCCTTTTGGACGAGCTTTCTTCTTTTTCTTCCCGTGCGGCATTTGACACTGCTCTTTGATTTTATCTTTTTCTCTAATCCACGACTCCACCAGCTTTCGCCGGGAGTCGTAGACGGCAGGACTCAGATCAGGATAGAACAGCCGTATAGCCTTGCGGATGTCTGGAGGCTCCCCCACCGCATTTATCACGGCAAGTTTTTCTCCTGCCGTGAATGACGCTCGTCGTTTGCCGCGCATTGTCAACTTGAAATGACTGGTACAGCGTTTCAAAAACGCGGTACCGTTGTGATTCGGTTTTGTACGACCGTTATAAGCAGAGGAAATTCACTATTCTCTTTCTTGATTGTGATTGGCTGACCGTTATATGCAGGTGACCGGTATAAACAGAGGAAGTCGGTAATTTAGTGGCGATCTGGGGTCTTATCTGCTGGTGCGAGAGATGCACATTAAAGATTTCGCCCACCCCACCCCATCGTCTCCCATGCCACAAAAGAACCGAGCGAAGAGGACTGCAGCCGCGTGGTTTCCGCCGTCTTGAGTCTCTCCGTCGGGGGAGCCCGCTCTAGCACTGGTGGCCGACGAATTTGATCATTGCAATTGTTGATGCAGGGTATTGGGAGCTTCCGCCAGCTACTATAAACGCCCCGTTCCAGAGCTTGCTGACGACAATGAATCAGTGCATTGAGGAGAAAAATTGAGAGTATAGCGAATCGAGGCTTGATAGTGAAGTGAGTAGGAGGAAGTAAATCCAAAAGTGAGTTTATTGAGTTAGCCCGCATTCACTAATCTACCCTTGCTCTCCTTGAGCTCCCCTTGTAGACCTTTGTGAAACGGGAACGCTTGATGTAACGGGAACGCCTTGTGAAACGGGAACGCTTGATGTAACGGGAACGATTGATGTAACGGGAACGATTTGTGCACACCTTGAGATCAGCAAATTGAAGTTCTCGTCCAATCAGAATAGTGTATCCAAGGTAGACCGCCAATCGTATTGCAGCATCCACGCGTCTTCCACTGTTGTCCTCACTTGGCACGCGTTGTGCGCGTGAAAGCTGCGTGCTTCGAGGTAGGGACCCAGTATAGGAGACGGCGAAGTGCAATCTCAACACCCCACTCAATTCGACGTCTCGAACTTGGGAATGACGTTGCTGCGTTCCATCAAGTAGCGCAACGTCTTGGAAGAGAGGCCCTTGGTCAAGTAGTCCGCTAGTTGGTTCTTAGACTCCTGGTAGGTCAGCTCAACCTCGCCACTGGCAATCTTCTCTCGGATGAAATGGTAGCGAATGTCGATGTGCTTGGTGCGAGCTTGATAACCGACATTCTTCGCCAAAGCCATGGCACCTGGTTGTCCTCGTAGATCACCGTAGGGTCCACTTGCTTTGCACCAATGTCCTTGAGTAGTCGACGCAGCCATACTACTTCTTTGATGCACTCACCAGAGCCATGTACTCTGCCTCAGTAGAACTCAGTGCGACCGTCTTCTGGAACGTCGAACGCCACACCACCGGAGCACCACACATCATGAGCATCATTCCGCTCACTGAGCGTCTGTCGTCACGGTTACCGGCCCAGTCAGCATCCGAGTAAGCCGTCATCTCAGTTCCCAGTAGGCCATCGTACATGATACCCACTTCCTTGGTCTTCAGCAGGTAGCGCACCACCTTGACTCCTGCATTCCAATGCGCCTCACCTGGGTTTTCCAGGAAGCGACTCAACTTGGCAACAGCAACCGCAATGTCAGGTCGTGTTCCGCATGTCAGATACATGAGGCTACCGATGAGCGATCGGTAGGGCCTTGACTTCATCTTGGCCTTGTACTCCTCTGTCTGCGTGCCGTCGTCCTTGGTCAAGTGAAGACTTGGATCCAGTGGCATCAGGCTTGGCTTCGCGTTTTCTTGACCGGGAATTTCTTGATGATCGACTCTGTATATGCGCGTTGAGAGATGGCCAATGTTTTATTGTCCATATCGTAGTCGATCTCAATCCCGAGAATAAATCGAGCGCGTCCGAGGTCCTTGATCCGGAATTTGTCCGCGATGCCAGCCTTCACTGACGCGATGACACCTTGTCCTTTGAAGCAATCAGCATGTCGTCGACGTAAAGACACACGATACATTCATCGTCACCATCACCTCGGGTGTATACACAGGGATCAGCATCAGCCGCCTTGAAACCCATGTCTTTTAAGTGACCATCGATCGTCTCGTTCCAAACACGAGATGCTTGCTTCAGGCCATACAAACTTTGCAGGAGTAGGCAGACGACGTCTTCTTCACCTTCAGCATCGGCCATCGTCTGGAGCTCACGCAGACCTTCAGGCAATTCCATGTAAATCTCTTCGTCGAGCTTTCCATACAGGAACGCCGTATCCACGTCGCATTGCTCGATCTCAAATCCTTCAGCACAGCACTTAGCCAGCACAGCACGGATCGAATTCAGGTGCGTACGTCTCTTCATAGTCAATCCCGTGACGCTGAGAGTACCCCTTGGCGACGAGACGAGCCTTGTGCCGGGTCACTTCTCCTTTCTCGTTGCGCTTCAACGCGAACACCCACCGACATCCGATCGGGCGCTGGTGAGCCGGTCTTGGTACCAGCTTCCATGTCTTGTTTGCAGTAAGTGACTCCAATTCACTTGCAATTGCCTTCTTCCATTCATCGCTGTCCTCGCCTGACGTCGTCTCTGTATACGTCTTGGGGACTTCCTCTGATGCAGCCATAGCTTGGCCACCTTTAAGTGCGAGCAGTTCGCCACTTGGTTTAACCCTTTCTTGTGTCATCTTCTGACGCTTGGTCCCCGTGGTTGACGGCAGGATAATCTGCTTCTTGGTTGCGCCAGCCTCTTCAGGATCGTCAATTTCGTCGATGTTACGAGTACGCGAACGAGTAATCATGGGATGGGTGGACTCGTAAGGGATGATTTGACTGTTCACGTCACGTTGAAGTGGAATGACGTCAGCACCTTCAACAACGACCGGAACAATCTCCATTGAACCCTTGGACGGTTGTCCACTCATGACAGGCACGTTGGTTGCTGGTTCATCTTCATCCTGTACCATGAGGTGCTGGGGATTGGTCGTTTCGATGAACTTCACAGTGCGAACGATTTGCACCTTACCCGTTGACACATTGAGGACTCGGTAGCCCTTCACACCATCCTCGTATCCAAGGAAACGACATGTGAACGCTTTGGCATCCAACTTGCGACGCTTTTCGTCGGGGATGTGAGCGTAGCCAAGAGCACCAAACACCTTGACGTTCCTGAGCTGTGACTTCGATTTGTGCACAATCTCGAACGGTGTCTTCACAGTCACCGAGTTGGGGATCCGATTGATGATCCACGCAGCAGTGTTGACCGCCTCGGCCCACCACTTCTTGTTGACGCTCTCATGGTAGAGCAGACAACGAGCCATCTCCACGAGGCTCCGGTTCATGCGCTCAGCCAGGCCGTTCTGCTGAGGCGTGTATGGCACCGTCTTCTCATGCTTGATGCCATGCTGGTTGAGGAACGCCTTGAACTGGCGATCGGTGTATTCACCACCATTGTCCGAACGCAGACGCTTGATACTCTTGCCCGTAGCGTTCTCTATCGCTGCCTTGTAGATTTTGAACTTGGACAGCACCTCCGACTTCGCTTTCATGAAGTGGACGGTCACGTGACGTGAGTAGTCGTCAATGAATGTCACAACGTACGTGCAACCACCAGGTGTCCTCGTCTGCATCGGACCCATCACGTCCGTATGCACCAGTTCAAGCACACCTGCACTCTTGACGACCTTCTCCGGATGCCTTGGATAGTCGTCAGCTTTCATCTTGCCCATGCAGCAGCCAGCGCATACGTCGTCCTCAGGGACTCCATTTGTAATGCGAGGCACTCCTTCTGCCATGGTAAGTAGTTTCTCATAACGCTTGAACGGGATGTGGCCGAGTCGGGCGTGCACAACAGCCCATGGCTCCTTACGAGTGGTCGTTGCAGCATGACACACCTCGTCCCCCACTGTCTTCAGCTTGTAGACATTTCCACAGCGCTTAGCTTCCATCACAGTAGCGTCCCCGTAGCGAAAGGTACACTTGTCCTTGCTGAACTGGGCGACGACTCCTTTCTCGGCCAGCTTCGACACCGAGATGAGGCTTCCTTCAACTTCTGGGATGTACAGGACATCCGACAGCTTGACAGACTTCCCGTCCATCAGCTTCAACCCGACGGTGCCCTTTGCAACTGCGTCGATTTTCGAGCCATCCGCGATCGTGATGCGGACTGGCGTCTTCAGCTCCTTCATGGACACAAACTTGTCCCGGACGCTGGTCATGTGCGAACTTGCACCAGAGTCGACGAGCCATTCACTCTTGGTCATCGCACTCGTAGCCATGAACGAGAAGTCGTCGGACGCTTCCTCTTGCGCAGCTTGCCCTCGTTCTTGGTCGGCTTTCTTCTTGCGGCACTCGAACTCTCGGTGCCCTTGCTTCTTGCAGTAGAAGCACTTGCCGTTGAAGCGACGCTTGCCCCGAAGTCCTTCTTCTTCGTAGCGAAAGCCTTCTCTTGAGCCGATGACGATTCATCCGAAGCTTGAACACCAGAGAGAGCTTGAATCGCGTAGGCCAGCGACACGTTTGGCGTATTCTCGAGGACAGTACATATCATCTTGTACTCGTCCGTCAGACTGCCAAGGAGCAACACGAGCTGGCGAGTCTCATCCAGAGTCTCACCGATCGTCTCCATCTGGAGGACGATCTCCTTGAACTGATCGACGTGGGAAGCGAACTTGGTCCCGGGCTCCATCTTGAAGTTGTTCAACTTCTTGGTGACGAGAAGCCGGTTCTTGAGCGTCTTCTTGTTGAAGTGCTCCTCGAGCATCGTCCACGCCACAGCGGCAGTCAGTGCTCCACGGACGTAGACTTGGTACGTGAGACTCACGTCTCCAGCGATAACACCAAGTGCCTTCAGATCGTTGGTCTTCCATTCCGCCGTGGAGCGATCACTCACTTGGTCGAACTCGGGCTTGATGATCTGCGGTAGCAGTCCCTTCCGAGCAAGCTTCATCCGCATGTTGAACTCCCAGTGGAAGTAGTTGTCTTCCACGAGCTTGTCGATGTTGTCGGCGTAGCTTGGGCTCATAACCAATTGAGAGTATAGCGAATCGAGGCTTGATAGTGAAGTGAGTAGGAGGAAGTAAATCCAAAAGTGAGTTTATTGAGTTAGCCCGCATTCACTAATCTACCCTTGCTCTCCTTGAGCTCCCTTGTAGACCTTTGTGAAACGGGAACGCTTGATGTAACGGGAACGCCTTGTGAAACGGGAACGCTTGATGTAACGGGAACGATTGATGTAACGGGAACGATTTGTGCACACCTTGAGATCAGCAAATTGAAGTTCTCGTCCAATCAGAATAGTGTATCCAAGGTAGACCGCCAATCGTATTGCAGCATCCACGCGTCTTCCACTGTTGTCCTCACTTGGCACGCGTTGTGCGCGTGAAAGCTGCGTGCTTCCAGAGGTAGGGACCCGGTATAGGAGACGGCGAAGTGCAATCTCAACAAGAAAGGTGGGGACGACTTCAAACCTGTTCACATGGGAAACGTTCACCTGGAGAAGGAGGGAAGACATCCCCTGAGCACCGAAGCTCAAGTAGAGCTGCTGAGGTCCTGTCTCTATCACAGGGATTTGTAGGTATAGTAAAAGCAAGTATAATTGTGGTGTAAAGCCGAACCGTGTAACTTTTTCGGGACAAAGTACAGTAGTACAGTACTTGTTCTTGTTTCAGAAGCTCGGATAACTCAGCTAATTGCTGTGTTAACTCAGCTTTCTCGTTCTTCTGTCGCTTATAGTGTCGGACTTTGGTGCTGCGAGGCGGAACCAGCTCGTTGTTGAGACGTGGCACTTCGAACACCACTGTTCTGGAGTCACTGGTTGCCCATTGCAGCGCAGGCGGAGGAGAAAGCGCCATCTAACGTCAAATGACAGAATAAAGTCAGACTGAGTTCAGCTAACCAGCATTACGACCAACACGAGGCCTCTGTCTCTGAGTAAACAGATTGAGCCAACGTATGATCTGCGATCGGACAGCACCGACTCTCTACAATGGTTCAGTCTTATCCATCATTCTGAGTAAATTGTTGTTTGTTACTACTGAAGTACTTAGTAATACTCGTCCTGTGAGCATGTGCTCCAGTAGCAGTGTGTTGGCCCCATTGGAGAGTTCCTTGCTGAACGAAACTTTGGAGACTAGTGTCAAATGGATTGCCATGGAGTTAATCAAGTTCGTCTATGTATGTACTGTACAAACAGACTTAGCTGGTGTTTATGGATAGCTTCAGCAGTGAGTAAACTTACTGTGTAGTCCGAGTATGGATAGATTTCATTTCCTTTTTTGTCCGGGTGACGTGTCCATGACGTTAACTTCACCGTTATCGAGGGAGATGACCACTGTGCAAAAAGGCCCACGACACCGCTACTATAAGCGCCAGAAGCTCGAGATCGAGACACTTGCCACCGAACTGGTTCAACTCAATGCTGCTTTGAAGCGGGAAGAAGCGCTGAAAAAAGGGAAAAAGAAGAACGAGGCAGGGCAGATCACGTCCAAGTCAGCTGTAGCTCATCAAAATCTTCGTTTCTAAAGAGAAGCGACAGAGGTTGCATGTAGCAGTCAAAGGAAAAGCCCTGCTTATCGACGACCTACTGAGAGTTGTGGGTCAGCAGACCAAATTTGCAAGCATCATTGGAGATCAGACTGCTGAAGTACCCGCTGATATTCTCTACGCTATGGACATTCAAGAAATCAATGTCCTCTACAAGCAGACTGACATCATCTTCAGCGCCTGCGGACTAGACCCGTCATCTGTAGATACGACTCCGTTCCAGCGTTCCATCACAATAACTTGCGACGGAATCGCCATTCAAAATGTCCGCAGACAGTATTTGGCATTCAGCTACACCCAGGCCTGTCAAGCACTTTGGGCGATGTCCCACTTGACGCATTGGTAGTAAGATAGAGAAGATTATCTAGGCATCGATGATTCAAGCAACACGATAGCAACCAAGTTTCGGATCTCGAAAAACTATCCAGGAGGAGTTTTGGTCTCGCTACGCAAGCGCTTCGTGCTGCATCAATTCAAGGAGGAAATCTGGACAATTCTAGTGTGGAAGGCTCATTCCGCAGGTGAAGAAGCTTGGCTAGGGATGGAAACGCCCTCGTCTTCAGTACCAGGTACTGTGATGAAGTTCATCGCTGACTTTGCCAAATGGGTCATGTGTGACGTGATAAAACTTGATCATTGTATGCCGGAAAATGGGTTTGCAACCCGTCGCGCCGCTTCAAGGGCAAAAAAATCAACCATCAACTCGTCATGCAGGCTATACGCGAGACGATCTACTCGTTCAAGGCGCGTTGGTTCGATACACACGCTCAGTACGTCTAGCAGGCTTTGAACTAATGCTGTCTGTGCAGTTGAATCGGCTGATTGATGCGTTTGTGTTCACTGCAACAGACTGAATCGCCAGTACAATGTGAGGTACTTCGTGGACACGCACAATGTCGAGATCTTCGACACCAAAACGAGTCGCCTGTTCCTCAAGAAGAGCGAGTGTCCATCTACGTTAGCAGCCAAAGACTTTTTCCTTGGGGCGAAGGTGCTGATCTACGGTCGCCATTTCGAGCTGCAGGACTATCTGGACCCATTCACGGCCGAGCAATTGGGACGACAGCAACAGAAATCCGTTCTGGTGATCAAAGCTCGCATGATAGATCATGTCGGCGCAGTACTGGACTTCCTCTCGCACCAGAAGTTTGCGTTCTCGGCTGTGAAGATGATGCAGGTGAGCGAACCACTTGCGGAGAAACTGTACGAGCTGCAACGAGGCACTGAGGATTTTGAGGTGCGGGTTAACCAGTTGACTAGTTCCCCCATCGTTGCTATGGAGCTCGTGCAGGAAAACTGTCTTGAGAAACTCAAGCAGGTTGTGACGAGTTTGAGCGCACGCTTCAATGCTCAACCTGGAGAATTCGAGAGTGCTTTATCGGTCCTGGAAGCACAACAGCTACGCAGCTTTTACTTTGAAACTCCTCACTCTCCGACGGCAGTGTTTGAGAATTGTACGTGCTGTGTAGTGCTTCCTCATGTGATCAAGGAAGGTTTAGCTGGAGAGGTGGTATCCGCTATCCAGGACGACGGTGGAGTTCGAATTACTGCTATGGAGCTATTCATCCTTGATCGCACCACTGCTGCCGAATTCCTGGAAGTCTACGAAGGCGTCGTACCGCACTTCAACGAATCTGTCGATCATTTCACCACTGGCCCATGTCTGGCCATGGAGCTGGTGGGGCAACATTCACAAGACGTTGTGACGCAGTTCCGTGCTAGTGCCGGTCCTTGGGATGTCGAAATGGCTAAAGAGCTCAAACCGCAGACCATCCGCGCCAAGTTCGGTCATGATCGTGTACGTAACGCCGTCCATTGCACTGATCTCGTTGAGGATGGCGTCCTGGAATGCCAATACTTCTTCGACATCCTGTCACGGCGTCAAGTGCGTGGCTAATGCAGCCTACAAGTCATGTGACAACAACAATGGTAGTCTGCTAACGTTAGCTTCCAGTTCGAATCTTCATAGCTTCAGATGTTTTTCTTCTTCAGCCATCTCAATACAAAGGGCAGGAACAAACTAGCAGCAAGAAACAACTCACATTATGTTGAGTAAGCCCTCTGTATCTAGTATCTGTACTTGGTGGAGTAGTCTTTGGGTGAGATCACCAGTCCTCGTCCTTTACGAGCTCCGCGGTAGACAGTCTCGATGATGTCGATCATCTCTCCTTTGTTGTTGAAGGCCCAGTTGATTTTGTTGTTATTACCCGTGCCCAAGTCGATCATGATGTGCTTATTGCGGAAGAAGAACATGACCGTGCACGGATCATACAGCTCGTACATCGTATTGAAGTCTGGCACTTCCGTAATGTCCACGACGTAAATGGCCGCAAAGTTCTTGACGTCCTCCGCAACGCCACAGAGCACCTCGTCCATCTGCATACAGGTCGGATCATGGTCATGGCCGAAGCGAATGACCACCACGCGGTCTCCTTCGTTCAGGATGGCTTGATCCACGGCCCATCCGCTCTCCAGGTGAGGCAGCAAGTACGACATGATGGCTTCCTAGCAATAATGGGCGTTCTCCACCCAATAAATTGTCACTCTTTTTAGAAACCTCTCTTTACTGACATCAACGGAAATCAGACTGGCAGAGGATGAGATGACCATCACTCTTTCAACACATTCCGCATCCAGTCTCACATACCAATCTATCTGGTGACCAGGTTGTCGTGTGGTATGTCCACTACAGGCTGCATGGCGCCACTGTGTGCCTATAGAGGGAGGTTTCTCTGTGTTGTGCCCTTGCTACTCTCTCTTGTTTCTCTCTCGTGCTCTGCGGTTGAAGTAAAGACCAAGATGTTGAAGCAAATGGACGAACAAAAGCCGCACTGCGCGGATTTCCTTCAGCATTGCGAATGGAACGCGACAACTTCTTCTTGTGAGTTCAAGCAGTCCATCTCGTTCGTTTGCGGTCCTCGTGGGCTTCTGGAGCCTTCGGTGTCAATATCTAGAGGCTCAGCGGCCTCTTTCGCTGGAGATGGCAATGAAAAAGACGTTGGAGAGGAAGTAGGAGTTTCAGCTGTGGCGGGGTATACCTGTCATTGGGATGTTGCAGGAGATCTTCAGTTCGCGCCAGGAGTAACAGTCGCTGTAGACGGAGATGACTGCCTATTACACATTGGGTCAGGTCAAATGGTGCTGCTAGGGACTAAAGCAACGCTTAAAGTGTCTTCACTTAGTGTGGAGGCATCGTATGTACACTTGGAGACTCAGGCCCAGATTTCGTCGTCATATAGTGGCGCTTTCAGAGACAGCCACGGACTTTTCACTGGAACGGAAATATTTGGTGCAAGTCATGGAGGAGGTGGCGGACAGAGACTCATTGCTAATGTAACCATGCTCACACAACAAACGACACGGGGTTTCTTTGATGTAAGAGGAAGGACGGTGAATGTGGAGCTGATTGAAGAGAAGGAAGCATTGCTGAAGCAAAGTAGCGCAGGATGGCAACTGGCTGACTTGTGGGCCAAGGAGAAGGGATTGATGGCGGATCCAGCCGTTATGACGGCATCCTCAGGAGCTTCGGGAGATCCTAGCGCGATGATTGCGCCATTTCTTCTCGGTAGTGGCAGTCGTGTTGTGATTTCAGGGACCAATTCGAGTGAGCATGTTGTCACGGTTGATGGAGGAGGCCGAATTCAAATTAAAGCGTCAAAGGATGTTGTGGTAATGGATGGCGCTACGATTCAGGCGAATGGAGCGTCGGCAGTTGACGGTGTAAGTGGAGGCTCAGGAGGCTCTGTGTATATTTCAGCAAATGCGCTTTCGGTAAGCGGGAAATTATGGCTAAGGGAGGAGATGCCTTCTGTACAGATAGTGCAGCAGATCGTGGAATCACTCACTGCTTCCCTGCAGGCGGCGGTGGACGTGTCCAAATCACTTACATGTCGAGTCAGCTGGACACAAATGCAATCGATACTACGGGAGGCACGTTAAACACAGACAAGGTAAAGAACTTTTGGCAAAGGATAACCGCTTTCGCCACGTACAAATCTCAGCACTAGCTGGTGCAGCGGGCACTTACTACCAGGTGGTGCAGCACTCGGATGGAGTTCACGAAGCGCAGCTTCTTGTTGATAACGATATGCAGCGGTTGTGGCCCAATCGAGTTCAAACTGCTGATGGAGGAGCCCTTGATATCGATGATATGGATACAGCAATTGGCGGTGCTGTTACGAGTTTGTATATTGGAGACGATAACGCTGCGAACATTGATGCAATAACCATCTCAGACGGTGCAGTAGTCGCTGCGGGATGTCTGAAGATGGTGGGAGGAGACTTGAGAGTACTTAACGGGTCGTTTCTGTTGGATGCACTACTTGTTGGGTTACCTCATCAGCTACCGGATTCAATCAGCGTTCACAGTAACAGCAAGCCCCCTCTTCTGCAAATTCGCGTTAGGGACATGGTCGTCTCCAGTGATTCACATATGATTATGCCCACCAGTGCTCTTCAGCTCTCGGCTCGGTCTCTATCGATGGATGCTACGACTGCACTGGAGTTTACCTGGAGCGCTCAGATTGTTACAAGCCAAAATATCCACCTCGATGCAAACATATCGAGTGCTCTTGATCCCATCATTGCTGTCCCTGCAACAACAACTCCACCTGCTGCTTCAACCACTACAAAATCGCTTGACACTAAAATGTTGGTGTTGATAAGTGGTGGTGATGTTTTTCTGGGTGGAATGATATCCGTTGGAGCTCTGTCTGTATCATCCGAGTTTTCGATTACCATTGATGGTCACGTTGAGGTGATAAATGCTCCAAATATTAAATCGACGTTCCGGTCCTGCAAGGAACAACAGTGGATATCACTTCGTTCTTTGAAGGAAGACCTGGGGAAGAGAGATGGGTCGGGGGACGTATCGACGACACCGTCCATTCCTTCGTCCTACCTACACTACGCAATTTCACATTGGTGTTGCACGCTCGTGGATCAATTTTCGTTGGCGAGTCAGAGGAGAAAAAGGAACAGCTTGAAGACCTGCTTAAACAAGATGACGAGCTACCCCCACAGCCAGTGGGCCGCGTTCGCGGGGGTGCTGTATTGCTATGCGCAACCGATTCTGTTGAAATTTCTCGTGGGTCCATTGTGTCAGCGGATGGAATGGGGAGCTGGCCAACCAGGGACCTGGTAGCAGGGCTCATGTGTTGGCTCCATCGGCGGCGGTGCAGGATATGGTGGTCGAGGAGCTGACTCCAGTGTGGTGACAAATATTGGTAACTACGCATCTGGTGGTCTTCCTTACGGAACACGATCTGGCACAGGTATGCTGGGCTCTGGTGGTGGCTGTGTAGATGGCGGAAATGGTGGTGGTATCGTTATGCTTGGTGCCTCTGGACTTGTGCTTAATGGCGAAATTCATTGCAATGGTGATGGTGGTGCAAATGGTGCAGGTGGAGGCTCGGGGGGATATTTAGGTCTTTCCGTAGCTTTATATTTGCGTGGCCACGGGCACATTAGTGCTGTTGGAGGTGGTTCAGAATGTACTGATACTATTGAAAATCTCGTTAGAGATTCGAAATGGTTGGAACCCACGTTTCTAATTGGGAAGATCCACAATGACGCTGCTGATGAGCAGGCAGAGGCTCAATCGCCGATGGGCTCAAAAGTTGTGCCTCGATTATGTGGTGGTGGCGGTGGTGGAGGCCGTTTACAGCTGACCGGATGCGAGCTGAGCACTTTTGATCGTTGCACAAGAGGATTTGATGGTAATTACACTGTTGCAGGAGGTGCCACGTCGTACAAACTGGTCAGTGGAGGTGGTGATACGCCAGAACTACCAGCACCGACTCCTGTGTCAACCATTGACCAAAAGTCCGTTGTCCCAGCTGGCGCGAGCGGCTCCTTTTTCGGTTTTCCTTGCCCACCTGGATCTGGTGGTCTTTTTGCCGATTATGTCCTGTTGGGAAATACAAGTCCGAAAGCAACAGTGCCGAATGTGTGCGATGCACAAACGCTCCATCAAATGCTCATTACATTGGACTTGGTGCGATTAGTGCACGCTGTGATTGGACTTGCGACCCTGGGTACTCTGGTTACTATTGTGTTTCGCCAATTGAGCAACTGCTCGATGCTTGTGGCGGAGAATTCGGTTTTGCGCTTGTACTGATGAGCATCGTAGCTTTCTTCATTTTGCTGGGATACGCTTGTCGAAACCGCAAGGAACCATCATACACTCGTATGTACAACAGCCGAGGCGCGAAGGGTGAGCGACAACATTTGCTGTCTTCTGCTGTTGCTAATTCACAGCGGAGTTGGTTTTGCCTCGGTGTTCCGTTGTTTTTACTGGCCCCGTGTTGGATATCCGAAACTCATGGAGCGCGATCTGCCCGAGCACATGGCGCGACTCTATTTAGCTGGGTACAATGATCCAGACTTCGCTAAAGCTGCGCTCAACAGTCCCGTCATCTTTGAAGAAGGTGCTGTATGACGTGGAGTTTAAAATTTGGCAGATCGTATCAACCGTGTTCTTGCGTGGCAGCGTGGCCCGTGCTCTAGTTGGGGAAAGATTGTGTACTATATAGTGGCAGTGCTGTGCTACCCATTCGCGTCGGAGGTGAGGCTGTTCCGACGTCACATTCGTGTGAATGGGCTGGAAAGCGGATTGTGGCAAAGTACAATCATGCGTGTATGAAGGGTCCCCGAGCACGTGGTTTGCTCAACGCAGTAAAGCTCGGATATTGTGCTGATTACTCTCTTGTCTACCTCGAACTATTGTACAAGGAAAGCTCGCAGTCGGTTTGCGTCCCCACGACAAAAATTGGCAAGCCTTCATTACCGCTTGTTCTCCTGTTTGCTGGATGCGGAACATACTTTTCTCCGTTCTATTTGGATCCGAACGATTTATTAGTGCGTTCAATCCTGCAGTGCCCTGAGCTGACGGCATTTATCGACGAGCCATGGATTGAATTTGTTGCGGAGACTAAACGAGATTATTGCGTGTCGTACAGCGTGACGAAGCTTCGCTAGTGGAATCGCTCATTCCTGTAGCTGTTTATCTCCGAGAAACATCGCGCACTATCATCGTTGGGCAGCAACTCGAGCAAGCTTGGCGGGTTGCGTATCTACCTCGGGAGATTTTACGTTCAAGATGAGTTGGGCATGGGTGAAGAGTTTAAACTTGGCCTTTTCCTTACAACCGCTAACGAATCCCTGGACAACGTCAGCAGCAACAACAATCTCCAGCAACCTCACCAACAACCACCTCCATCCTCAAGTCGACACAACTACGGCAGTCACTACTCGAAAGACACCAACCATTACAACATCAATGATGTTTATGGGTATGGTCGTGGTGATTCCCTGGATTATCCGGGGCCTCGCCGCAGTGATGGCAGTTTCGGCAACGATGCCATGCTCTACGACATGGGCGGATGGGGAACTGCATTGAATAACGCAGGGTCTTCTACACGTGGAAGAAGCCGCAGTTCGAACGGCCCTGGAAGTGGTCTCACGTCACAAAAATTCTGCCAGCAGCATTCGAGAAGAGGCATTGCGCATTCGATCATCAAGCTCGCACGGAGATGGATTAGGAGTAATGGCCATTCTGGGCGTGGTGGGCCTTCAGACGACGTGTTGGTTCCTTTCGGCTCGGGAGCAACGACAAAGACGCTGATCAAAACAGCACTGTTCATCACAGTTTTTACGAGGGCTGGCTTGGGCCAGTCGATGCATCGCTACCTGTGCCCGGGGTGCTGATTTGCGCTGACGAGCTTCGTGAACGCCTCGCAGATCGGGCTCCCCGCCAAATGCTCAAGTCTTTCCTGCGTTTCCACTTGCTACCGCGCAATCTGCCTCGCAGTAGCTCACTTAATCTGTCATGGATGCTGAGTATATCGTTGCTGACGCTCCTCATGGTGGATCTGGCCATCACTTTCGCCATTTTGGTGAATCTAAAGTGCGTTACCAACGGTGAAGTCGACCACGACTGCAGTGCCTCCATCATGGTCCCCGTTCTGTTGGTTCCTCCTCTCGCTCTGGTAGTGTCGCCTATTATGGAATTGTGTCACTAGCGCTGTCATCTTCGACTTTCACGCGTCGTTTTTCGGTATGGAATGCACTCTCCATGATTAGTGTAGGAATTGCCATTTTGGCATGCATCGCACAGTCCAGTCGACTTGTGGCTCCGTGGTTTGCAGGCCCGCTGCCATTACTCCCAGTGATCGCTATGGGGGTCAAGGCTGGTCAAGCATATCTTGTGGAGCGCTACATCGCCTTTCAAGAGACCCAGCGCCGTCGTCGCGGCTGGCGCGGCATCATGAAGCGCCGGTTGTCAGACGCAAGCATCCCAACGGAATCCCCATAGTAAGTATATCCGCAATTTTTGCGTTTCTTGATCATCTAATCATTGACTTTGACATTGATATTTTCAATGCAGTTCGTCCCCTGCTCCTGGCCGAGCAGAGTTTCGCCTGACTTCGACGCCACCAGCCAGAGATGACCAAAGATTCAACATGTATGGGGCTACAACTAACTGACCGACTTGCTCGAGATATATCAAATGAATAAAACTGCAAATTTGAATCACAGAGCGCCGGTTTTGTTCCTGGTGAGCGTCAACACAGCTAACACCGGTCAGTCACGGCACTTATATGCAATCTCCTTCTAACGTTATCCTCGCTTTTCTTTTATCTAGATTGCTACGCAGACCACCATGATTGACAATTTGGTGGTCAGGTTGTCCCGAGTAGCGACATGAGCCTCTTCGATCGATCACGTCGCAACGGGTCATTTTCCACGAGTCCGTGAAGGTAGATTTTCAAGCAGTTCGTTTTCAGCTGAAGCAAGATGCAGCCGCACTTCGACTTGGAGACTAAGTGCCGCTTGCAACACCTTCCTACTGTGCTGTTCCCAGAACTCCGTATCGTCGCTTCCTCGATCGCTGCGAGCGCTCACTGCACCGCACCAATCGAAGTCAGTATCAACGAGACCACGAACATCACACAAAGTGGTTTGTGATCAACCGCGTTCACGTCCGCGAGTGCATTTGCGAGTTTTTGGGACTTTTGTCATGATCTGCTTCGGCATGGGAGTGAATAATCAAGTGAGCTTGTCGAACGAGACCAGCGGCACTTGGCTCCAGTATCAACATGGCGTGGGAATTGGTATTCTTATGGCTGTCTACTGCTCGAAAGAGTCAGTGGCGCACATTTGAACTGTGCTGTCACTCTGGCTCATGCTGTTTATGGTCGTCTCCCGTGGTGGAAAGGTACCTGGGTATTGCATCTCTCAAGTTGTGGGCGCTTTCATTGGAGCTGCTGCGATTTACTTGTTGGACTACCAGAAGATTCAGAAGCTGGATCCGAACTTGGACACAACAAAGTCAAATTTCGCCACGTATCCGAGCGACGACATCAGCAATTACGCAGCTTTTTATACCGAGGCACTTGCAACAGGAATGCTGTTATTGTGCATCTACGCTATCACCGACCAGAACAATCGATCGCCAGGAACGGTTGGTACGCCGTTTGCCTTCTCGTTAATGATCATGGGGCTGGGAATGAGTTTTGGAATGAATACGGGCTATGCGATGAATCCTGCACGTGACTTTGGTCCCAGACTATTGACATACTGCGTTGGTTATGCTCCAAGGTGTGGACTGTGGATCACTACTACTTCTGGATTCCGATCGTCGGTCCTCTGGTTGGTGGAGTTATTGGAGCTGGGCTGTACACCCTGTTGGTTCAGATGCAGCATCCACATGAACACGACGTGTAAAAAAAACAGTTAGAAAATGCCTGATCTCTAAAGACGAACTGGGGGTTTATTGATTATTCAATGCGATGCTTTTTGAAGTGTGAAGACGATTCAATAGCTTGAGTAAATGGTAATGCTTCTTAGCTCGAATAGCTGAACTGAGCGAGAATCTTACGATTCGTGCTCATGCAGGTGTTACCAATTGAACCAGAAGAGTGTACAAACCAGCACCAATCACTCCACCCAACAGAGGAGCAACGATAGGGATCCAAAAGTAATGATGCGCCGTCGTCCACACCTTAGAGCCGTAACCCACGCAGTACGTCAGCAATCGAGGCCCAAAGTCGCGTGCTGGGTTCATGGCGTAACCAGTGTTCATGCCAAAGCTCATTCCGAGAGCCATGATCATCAGAGCAAATGCAAACGGCGTACCAACAGTTCCTGGCGATCGGTTGTTCTGGTCCGTAATGGCGTAAATGCAGAGCAACAGCATTCCAGTCGCCAATGCTTCTGTGTAGAACGCTGTGTAGTTGCTGATGTCGGCACTTGGATACGTCGCAAAGTTGCTTTGCGTCGTGTCCAGATCCGGGTCGATTTTCTGAATCTTCTGGTAGTCCAACAAGTAAATCGCAGCAGCGCCGACGAAAGCGCCCACCACTTGCGATACAACGTACCCCGGCATCTTCCACCATGGTAGTCGCCCGTAGACACAGTGTGCCAGCGTGACCGAAGGGTTCAAGTGTGCACCACTGACTCCTTCGGAGCAGTAGACAGCCATGAGAATACCAATTCCCCACGCCATGTTGATACTGAGCCAAGTGCCGTTGGTCTCGTCCGACAAACTCACTTGGTTGTTCACACCCATACCGAAGCAGATCATGACAAACGTCCCCAAAAGCTCAGCCAAACATTCACGGACATGTGCACTCTGGGTCACAAACCATTTCGTGTGATGCTGTTCGTCGCGAAGGTACTGACTCCGGTTCGTGTGATGCAAGGAGCGCTCGCAACGGTCGATGAACTTGCGCGCAGTATGCGAGAAGCGACTAAACGCCGTGTGTGAAGGCGTTTGCTCCCCGGTGGGATCCACGTCAAGCCGCATCTTGTCTTGGTTCTGGAGTACTATAGACGACTGATGGTTGAGGGTGCCAAAGCGAGACTGGGGACGAGAATGGAGCGTCGATTGTGCCATCGCTACAGAGGATACAGCCCATCTCTGCGCCGCCCGTAGCGTCTCTCTTCGATGGACCGCTGGAATTCAGGCTGGCGTGGCTCATAATACACATCTTGCGAACGACGAGTTCGTGTGAAAGCAAGATCTAAAGCTTAGCTCGAGTTACGCGAAGCTTTCGCGTCTTCATTTTTCCTTTACCCCTTCAATGCTGCTTGGTGTGGAAACGTCGTTGTACTATCTCTCCACTTCAGTTTTCTCAAGCAAAATTGATCCGCAATTACATGTGCATGGTATAGCCAGCAGATTAACCCCAACACCGCATTATTAGCGCAATGGTAATTTCTGTGGGCCTCATTTGCTACAGTGAAAATCTTAATGTGATGCAGGTACATAGTTCCTAGAGTCGTACTGCATTCAGCTGTTTAAGCATACCATTCTGTTGTTAATAGAGGAATATCGTTAGTGTACAATAAATAGAGATTTTCATAATGTTAGATATGTTCGCCTTGGCAAGCATCACATTAATCTCATCAGAAGTTGTTGTTGTGCACTTGCATGGTGCACTTGAAGTTTAGCTGGTAACGGTTTTAAACCGATTACCGATTGCAGTACCGGTTCCGTCAAGTGGCGTGATTATTTCCTTCCAAGCAGCCCTCGCGCTAATCGACACTGCCTCTCGTGCGAGCGGTGCCATGCTCGCCTCAACTCCACCGAAGCAACAATACCTGCCTCCTCGCATGCGGCATTGGAAAAACGAGTCCTTGCACGCACATTGCGCGTCGTATTGCACTAAGCGCCAAATGCTTTGATGGCACGACGCTAGCAATCCAGCGACATCTCATGGGCGAGATTCCTGCCAATGTTTCGGATTCTCCGACGTCGCAAAAATGCCGCCGGCAAAATCTACCAACGCTTCATGTTCAATGGCTGCTCCGACGACGCCATTGCCGCCCAGTATGGAACGCAAGGCAGCACATGCCTGCTGTTGTGGGCCACAACTGTCCGACAATCGATCACTGCTTCGATGTGCAGCAAGTTGCCGTCCAGTGATGTCGATCAAATATTTGATTCATCGAACGGTTTTTTTGTTTGTCGTTTCAAACTGTTGCTTTGCTCGTTGGTTGTTTGTTCATCAGGCGAACAAACTTACAAACACCTGCAGAACTATATACCGTGCGGTATAAGACTTTTGGAGGCCATGTTGTCCAGATCATTCCTAAAACAGCAACGAATCTTGTATTAGTCCTGCAAAGCACCCGATCAAATGCCGAATCGCCCATGCATAGCTCGCACTCACTTCGAGCGAACCGACAGGCGCTGCAACAAGGCCAACTTTTTCCACCAGTGCCGTCACTGCTTGGCTGTTGCCCGACGCATTGTGAGAGAAGGGAGGCGACCAATAGATGTCAAGGATATTCATGCCCGTCAATCCACGTTTGAGATGCACCTAAGCTCCTGCAAGTACGCTCCATCTTGGGCTATACCTGGATCAACTGGATTTCGACCGTTCTCCGACGAAGACGCAGCCCGAGCGTTATCCCACTTTCCACCCGCTGAACAATCCGAGATTCCGGACTACTTCGTACAGCGATTTGGTGTGGATGAATTGGAAGAATTTGAACGGCTACTCGTTGAGTTCCAAGCTGGCAATCAACTCCCGGATACATTTATCGCTCGAGCCTCCACAAAACGACTCTTCACATTTTTGAACAAGTTGAGCGTGCCTTCGCTGCTATCACGTCAGGTTTTTGGTGGACGTATTCTCGACAAGATCGCGAAAGATGCTTTTCACGACGATGAGGCTGGTTTGAGGCGCGCAGTTTACCTGTCAGGTGGGAGGGTAAACCTATTGTCCGACGTGTGGATGAACATTTCGAAGATGCATCTTCTTGGATGCCAACTTTCTCTCTATGGCGTGGTCTGTGGGCTTGGGCTGTTTCCGACCAGTGACCGTCACGACGGCTTGGCCATTGCGGAGCACATGGAGAACATCATGATCGATACAGAGAAACGAGGATGGATCATCGGTGCGGTGTTG